>BJBW01014625.1:0-35022 GCA_004320125.1 Scolopax mira
TTTTTTTTTTTTTTTCTTTAGGTCTTTTCCAGCTTGGGGAAGGTGAGGGGGTGGGAAGGGGGACAGGAAACCCTCTGCCTGAAGACAAAATGGACACAGGGAACGCCAGCCTTCAGCAGAGGAGATGAAAGGGCTCCGTTCTTTGACAATGAGGGTGTGTGGGTGTCTCTCGTCAAACCTGCTGACACCCAGTGCTGAGCCACACAAAATACTGGGGGGGGGGTGCTCGGCAGAGATGAAAGCAGCCGTGGCCCTGGGGGCCCCCCTTTCTGCTCTGCTGCCATGTCCGATGAATTAAAGGTGGGTGAGACATGGGCAGAAGTACCTTCCCCCACTGCTGTGCTGAGCTCTGCTCCTCTGCTCTCCTTCCCCCCCTACTCACCATCCTTCCCCCCCTACTCACCAGGGGAGGAGAGATGGGTCTCGGGTACCACTTCTCATCAGCTCTGGCTGCTCCACCCAAACCTTTTCAACCTTCCCAGATGTGCCTTTCAAAGAGAAATCTCCACCGTGTCTCCTTTGAAATAGAGAAACCAGCATTAAACATCTCGGTACATGAGGCGAGAGTGAAATCTTTTAAACTGCTGGCTCTTGGCAGTGCAACTGCCTCGTTTCACCCTGGTTTCACTTGATGAGTTAAAACACAGACCTGAACTCCTTAACCCATGCAGGCAAGAGTACGTGTATGTGGAGGAAGGTGAGGCCCCTAGATTTATTTGCAGTTAGAGCTTTTCCTGCAGCTTCACTGACATTTCCTGGCTGTACATGCACACTCACACACACACACTCACACACACAAACACACTCACACACACATGCACACTCACACGCACACATAAACACACACACACACACACTCTCACACACATTCACACAACCCCCCCTGAAGCAGCACCAGAGGATGAGACCACTCTGGAATTGCTTATGTGCAACAAAAATCCAAACAGAAAATCAAAGTGTTTTGTTCGGGTTGTTCTGGTGGGGAAGAAAAGGTTGGGATGCTGACTAACAGACTGTTTTAGGACAAATCTGATGTCATTCTGAGTGGGTTTCCACCTCCCCTGTTCTATTCCCTCCTTTCGCCCATCCCTGCCCAGATACAAAATAACCTGCAATCCAATTAGTGCTGAGTGTGTACGAAGCAATCACATTTAATAAACAGAGCCGGTAGGTTTTAAAAAACGCGGTCTTGTCCGTGACCTTTTCTTAATTTTGTTGGATGTAATCTGAAAATCTGGTCTTGTTATTTACACTTGCAGCTTAATTAGCATCGGTTGCTTTCCCGCAGCCTACCTGCTTGTAGGCGTGTAGGGGCTGCACACGCGGTGCCTGAGCACACACACCATGTGTGCCTGTGTGAATAACACACCCTGGTAACAAATCAGGAACACAGAGAGGGATTTGTGTCTTTTAAACAGGTTTGGGACAGTAATGTGTAGCTTTCTTTTTTTTTTTTTTTTTCCCAGTGTAATTTCTGATTTGCTCTTTTTAATTCTCTGAGAGTAGACAAACCAGAAAAGACCTGACAGAAGCAGCACAAACAATAATCTGTGTTTTCCAGAATTGATGGTGAAACCCAGGAAGTTTTCTGCTGGGGGTGAGGGGTAGGGGAAGAGGGAAGAGAGGCTTTGGAAAAGGGCTAGAGAGAGGATTTTGTCTGGAAGCTTTATGAGATGGAAAACAGAATTAAATATCAGCTCCTGATATTTAATGCTGGGTCCAGTGGTTAAATCCATCACGTCTGGGGAATCTTTGGTTCTACCATTTCTAGGAGGCACAAACCTCTGAACACATTTGACAGGTTGTAAAAGGCGGGCAGGGGGATGAAGGCTGGTGGCACTGAGGAACTGAGTGTCACTCTACTGGGTTGGCATCTCTGTCTTTCACATTTGGAGAAAGCACTTGCCATTCAGGGAAGCTTCTAGATGAACATTTAGGATAACTACCTCTGAGAGAATGGTTCAACAAATTCTTTGTGGGGCACCAAGTAAAAGCAATGCCCAAAATGTCCTACTTGCTTTCCCACTTTCTTGAATAACAGTGTAGTTCCAGGTTATGCTGCTTTTGGTGGCAAAAGTAACACAAAAAATTCTCACCTTCTTCTCATTCCACCCCCATTTCTCAGATTGCTTCCCCTTTCATCTGCACAGGTTAAAAATAACTCCCTCCCACCCATAAAAACCCACCAAGCAGAGGCTGGCAAGACTTGCTGAAACTGGCTCCTCTACCAGAAGCAGCGTAGCATGGATGTGCAGGCTCCTCACCTGACATAGCCCTAGTGTCAGACTTCCATAATCACCCCAAATGCACCTGAAGTGGCTTTGAAGTTTGCCTACTACCGACTGCCTGCAGCACTGCCCTTGCTTTGGATTTATGATCGAGGGGAGCACGTGGAACCAAGTTCAAGAGTTGGCGGTTGCATTTGCATATCGGAGGCCAAAATAAGCAAATAAAAACTGCCACACAAAACGAACCAGAATTGGATTTGGCTAAACACTTTCCCGTGAAATGGATTTTAGAAGTGACTCTTGAACTCTTCAGTGGAAAGACAGATTCATTTTCAATGGAGTTTGATCTTGCTCTTCAGCTTCATTTGTAAGACCAATTACAGAGCATTTTGTACAACAATTACGGGCATTAAAACGACTCTGTTCCATTTGATGAATTTTAATAGTAATTGAACCCATCAACTGAAAGAATGTCCAATCAAGGATGCCCACACACTGAACTGTAATTTCCACTCCACAAATGTGTAATGCCATTTGAAACTACCAAAATGTCCTCTCTCCACCAACACCCCAGCAGATTCTTGAGGATTTGTTCCAAAACAGCTTTATTCCTTGAGGCTTTAAGTACACAGAAAACACATTGACTGTGCTCCTGTTTACAGCTTTGTCCTGCAAACTTCCCTGGAGCTCATTCTTGGATGGGGCATTTCCAGAATTTTGGTGACCACGAGAGTTTTCCAGGAAGAACCCTACAAAGAAGAACCCTCCTCTTTGTGGAGAAAGGCATTTTTGGAGGATTTTCTCCAAGGGACTTTGTAAGAAATTGTAAGAGCAGGGTGGCTGCTTTGTGTCATTATAGGAAATGGGGTCCATCACCTGGACTCTGGGTCTGGTATTTACATTTGGAATTGCTTCAGCTTCTTTCCTTGCAAAGGAAGAATGTGTGGAATGGTGGGTTGAAGAAATATAAGCCTGAAGCAGATCACTCCGTTATGAAGAAGGGCCCCTCATAGCCACTGAAGAATAGACATCTGGACTAGAAGACTCCAGATATATCCCTTTTTCGTGGTCTCCGCAGGCCACAAGCCCTAACGAGCCTATAACTTACGTTACGAGTCCAAAAGCCACAAAGCCATGCAGAATGGCAGAGCAAATAATAGATCAAACGTGTCACCAGTGTCCTGGGTCTCTGAAGAATGCTAATGAATTTCTTAATCCTTGTCATGAACATTTTGTTGTTATTTTTTTCCTATTAAACTTGCTCTTTCTGTCTGGGGTTGGCCTGTGCCGTACTGAAAATTCCTCGAGGGAAGTTGTGTTCTTTGGATTTGCTGGAAATTAGAAGAACAAAAGAACTATTTTGATGAACTTGCTCTCAATGGGAATTCCAAGTTAGCTTGGGAAACAAAAAGAGATTGCTGTAGTTTAGATCAGTGGGAGATAAGTGTCCAACTGTCAGAGTCTTCCTTTGAAGTGGGTTTCCCCTCACCAGTGGTTACTACAACTTTAAGTTCAATTTAAAGACAAAAGATGAAGTCTTGGCCTTGCTGAAGTCAATAAGAGTTTTATCACTGACAACTCAGAGGCCAGGATTTCACCCAAGATGTTTGTACAGGCAGTAACTTTAGCATCTGTTGAGAGCCCCATTAAATATTTATGTTGAAGAGTGAAATTGTATTGTTTTCTTGCATCTCATTCTGAACATAAAAATGACCCTGTCTTACTGGAAAATCACCACTCTTTTCTGAAAACAGTGTAGTTTCAGTTGCTCCTGGTGGGATCAAACTAAGAATTATAATGTGTGATTTAAAAACAATTACTATAAATTTTCTCCGTGGGTTATATCTAATTTTTTTCCTGATAATTTTCATTTTGATTTAGAGCAGGGAAGAAATGAACAGTGGAGGTTTTCTTATAAATGGGAACATCTATTTCCTCCTCAACTAAAATTTCAATCTGTGGTTCCTTATAATTAAAAATATTTGAAAAATCTTGCTTTTGAAAGTCTGGGAATGCAACTTCTGTGGAAGTTACTGAAGGGTACATATTTCTGTACATTGTGCAAGTCAGTTAGTTAATGGGTGCAAAGTTCTACCTAAAAAGCAAAGCATTTTCAAAAGATCTGCAGAGTATCTCAGCCTACCAACAAACCTATCCAAGCTCCTGAAATGTTGGCAAACACGAATCTGGCATAAATATTTTTTTTTTTCAAGGCTTCTTTTCAAGTCTTCTTCCCCTCTTTCCTCCCAGATAGAGACAAGATCCAAACAAGTGAGATCTGGTGAGAGAAGAAAGATGTCAGGAGCTGGGGGCAGATAAATGGGGAGATACTCTCAGGGTTTTATTTTGGAAAAAACAGGCAAATGAAAGGACACAGAAATTTCTTCCCCCTCCTTTCTTGGTCCACCCCCCCTTGCAAATATTGTCTCTTACTTGTTTCATTTTATGCATTTTATTGTTTCAGTCACTGGCTGCTACATTAGGTTTTTTCACCCTTCACACCCCATCACATACTGCCTGTCTGGTTTTGACCACACTTTGTGTTGTAATAATACCAATAAAAAACTGGGCCTGATTTTAATTTGTGTAATGTTTTTGTTAAAAAAAAAAAAACAACAAAAAACTCAACAGCCTAATTAGGAAACCCGTTAAATGGCTGCAATTCAAATATAATTCTATTAAATTCTCCCTGTAAAGTTAATGTTACAGACTTTTTAACAGATGTTTTAATTAGACATTGTTATTAAAGGGAATACTGTAGAAATTAAAAGCAGGCCCTAAATGTGTTAACAAAGACACTTTTCTTGCATGGCGATGATGGTGGCAGAAACATTAGCAAAGAGATTTTGGCAGCAGGTCATGAAAAAAAAAAAAGAAATGCGTTAAAGGAAACAAAATACACAACAAGATATGCATTGCTCAGCTTCTATGTGATAGGGGTTCATTTCACATTCAGCACCACCTCGGGCCATTGCCTGAGCTGGAAAGGACGTGGGGAAGATGCTTCAGCCCAATGCTAATGGTACCACGTGAGGAGTACGGCTACCAGCACAGGCACTAATTGGGAAGGGCAATTTGATTGCAAGTCACTTGCAGTTTCAAGGATTTCCAGGGAAGCGTCAGTGTTGCCAGTTTTTGAGGTTTCATCTGCTGTCTTCCTGTTTGGGTAGGTTTTTATCTACAATACAATGTCATTTCATGGGTGTCCTGGCCATCAACTCTCCCTGATCAGAGCCCTTCCAGAGGGTGGTTCAAAGCAGAAGTCAGTTGGTTTGGCCAGCAAGGGAGCGCAGGCAAAATGTACACATTGCATTGCATCCACTTGTGTTGGATGCTGCGAAGACTTACATTAGTCTAGAGATGATCAGTTTGGACCACAGGAAAAAGGGAGGGCACATGCTCCTTGACTTGATGTCTCTGTTCCAAAGCAGGATCAAGTCTACCTAAAACATCCTAATAAACATGCACCAAAGCAGCTTTTCATACATGACATCACCTACAGACTATTTCTGATGTATCTATCTGTTTAATGTTAGACATTAGCTCCTCTTCCTGTAGGCACCTCCCACTCTTCATCTTCACAGCTCTTGAAGGAGTTGAGGAGAGCAATTGACACCGGAGGAGGTACAATTTTTGCAAAGTTTTTCACAGGGACTTTGCTTTTGGCCTTTCTTTTTTATTCACATGAGAACACAAACTGCATTTCTCTTTAAGAATCCATTTTGTTTCAATGCAGTGGAAAGTTATCAATCCCCAGGTTCAGTTTCTTGCAAAATGTCAGCTTCATGCTTCCCAGCACCTATAAAATGGTAAAAGGGTTAAACCTGTGCTCTTCTGGCAGTTTGGTGAATAATGCAAAGAGCAAGTGATGGACAATACAGACATAGAAGGGTACAATGCCATCAAGTGCTTTAGGCACCACAGCTGCAATGACAGAGCTTGGCTATGATGTCACCATCATCCCAAGGTGAGGCTTTAGGGCTTTTAGAAGGAGAAACTTCGTATTAGTTGAATAGACAGATCTGACATTTTAAGGGCTTTTTCCCCCCAGCCCCTTCCCCCTGTTTCTGATAGACGATGCTGGCATTGCATCGATGAGTTAGAAAATGACAGCTGTTTCTATCAGCAATAGATGCGCTCTTAGGAGCACATGGTAGATGAGAAGGGAAAGCTGCTGAAGTATTGTGAGGTTGTCCATGGAGAGAGAAAAGCACCAGAGGAGAAATCTCTGAGAACTGCAGAACAGGTTCATGCTGTTAGACAGAGGGATAGGGATGCAGACAGGTGGATGAGCTGGCAAAGCTGCATGAGACGGGGTAAACAGTTCAAAGCAACCTAAACTCTCTGATTTCTCCTCTCAATGAGAGGAACAACTTCCTCCTAAAACACTAGGAGAAAATATGATAATCATAGCTCTGAGAGTTTTATCCCTGTCATCAAAACCTCTGTTATTGTGCACTCTGGGAAGAAGAATACGAGCCTGCAGAGAAAAGATGCCTGGAAAATCATATTAAAGGGATGTTATCATTGATATTAGCAAAAAAGTGTCAACTCTTGTTCCTTCTTCTATACATAGATTTCATCCTTTCAGCCATCTCTACCTATTTATAGACTGGAGACAGGCCAGACCCAAGGCAGGACTTCCTCAGAGCTTGGAGGTTTTTGAACCTGGCTGATGATACCTGTCCATGTCTCTTGGAGCATCTTTGTGAGCATCTGCACAACTGGTGCTTTGCACACTCTCATGTTTTCAGGCTTTGTTTACAATTTATTCTTCTTTGTTACCCCTTCCCTTTAGGGTCCTTTAGCTTAAAAGCGGTGCAGCAGTCAAATTAAGGCAAGTATTCAAATTTTAATCGCCATCTGAGTCACGCAAACTGGGAAATCATTCCTGTGCAACCATAAGGGTAAAAGAGAGAGGGGCAAAACCCCACCAACAGAGACAACTGGCTAATTAACTGATGTGAAACCAATGTATAAAAACAACCTAGAAAATAAATGAAAATCTGTACAGCAATTACTTCCAAAAAGGTAACATTTTCCCAATTAAAGCCATTCTAAGAACTTTACTTAATTATGTAGGTTTTTTCTCTCTCTTTTCCAGCTTTCCCCCCCATTTGTCTCTCTCTCTCTCTCTCTCTCTCTTTTATTAAAGTCCATCAGGGCTCGTGATGTGTGGGAAAAGTGCTAACATTTGCAAATTGCTGGTTTATGATAAATGAATTGTGGAAACTCAGCCCCTTGGTTGGGGCCCGGCTAGATTGCAAAGCACCAGCATCTCCGGCTGCTGCAGCCCTGACCCTGACTTTACACCCATTGATCACAACTGGTGCATAGCCATGACCACCAAATGCATACATTGTAGCTGGGGGACTTGCTTGTCCCATAGTATTTCATCATCGTTCCACATCGCAAGCGCCATAGTAACCTTTGGCATGCCGTCCTGTAAGACTAATACCTGCAGGAGATTTCCTCTTGCCCCAGTAATCACTGCTTCAACTGCTCCATCTTTAAAAAACCCTTAGTCATTAACCCGGCTTTGATTTTCAAAAAAACTTCCATTGATTTCCATAGTGCCTGGAAGGAAAAGAAGGACTGAGCATGTTGGAAAATCAAGCCCTAGATAATCCTAACGTCTTTCCAGCTGTAACTTTCTATGGCTTCCCCGAATAGTTTCATTTTAGACAGAAATTTACAGCATCTTTTCTGGATGTTGATCCCAGTGGTCCTCAAGGATGCAGCAGGAAAGAGAGGAAAGGACTCTGAACGATATCACCGATTGCTCTTTGTTATCGCGGCACGCCTGGACTGCAGGGATGCTCTGACAGCTCAAACCAGAGTCACACCTGGGATTGGACTAATCTAGAAGAACCCTCTGCCCCATGAGAGGGAGATGTGGGAAGCCAGCCAGGGATGTAGCAGACACATGGCAACCTCGTGCCGAGCGAGGCTGGGAAGGGGCAGGAGATGCTGGTGGCCACCGTGGTGCTGGTGCTGGCAAGTGGGACGTCATCTCCGCGTAGCGTTGCAGGGCGAGCTTTGTGTTGGCTTTGGGGACTATTTATGGTTTCAGGGAAAGCACAACGGAAAGGAACGCAGAGCTGGGCAGCTGCATGTCAGCTGAGATTCCTGCACAGGGAAATTGTTTCCATTCACACTCTGAGTCTGCCGGCGGGTCCCGATCCTGCTTTGATGAAAACAATTCCTCGAAAGTCAAGTGCGTTTTTCTGACTGGCACATGGATGGGCTGTTTTATCTGCAGGGTCTGACAGACAATGCTCAGCGTATGTAAGAAAGAGCACACGTCTGTGTTTGCTCACGCACGCAGAGAGAAAAGGGAGAGGCCCTCAGACTCAGCATCGGATGTGAAACCCACCATCCATGAAACTGTCTGGGTAAGAAATGGTATTGTCCCAAAGAGACACAGAGTAATGAAGTTATGGAGGGCTGGGAAATGTCGGGATTACTTTATTATAGTGGATTGAAGAGAGCTTGTGAGCTAGTGCTCTAAGGGTTGTATTCAATAAAAGAATAATACCTCTGATTCCCACACATGGCCACTGAAGTACCAAAAAATCAATTTTAGTCATTGAATTGGGCCCTAAGGTGCAGCAAAATGGGTAAGATTCACAACAGCAAGGTAAGGAAAGATGTACAGTCTCTGGCCAAGGAACATTTTCCCGTTTCCCTTCTAGTTTTGATCCCCACAGCAGCAGGGCTGACGAAACAATCCTCAGCTGACCAGAGGCTGCCCCCAGCTGACCCCCCAGCCTCCTGGGGAGAACTTTCTGCCCTCTCCTCTATTCTAAAACTCACTCAAAAATGATGAATCAGGTGCAAAACCACCAGTGTGTGTGCAATGGGCAAGCTGTGAGGCTGTGGCTGTTCTCTGGGAGGCTGCAAAGGCAGCTCCAGTGGTAGCGTCAGTAGTTTTAGCTCAGTTTGGGGAGGTGATACCCTGACCATGTCTTTGACCCACAGAGAAATGGAGGTGTGGAGTCAGACACATCCTCAGAGAGACCATCCCTCTAAGCTTCAGAAGAGGGGGCTGGAAATTGGTTTCTTAATCAAATTTGAACAGAAAGGTGAAAAGCCTGTGAGGAGAGAAAGGCTGGGAAAAGCCTGCCAGAACTGGTTGGCATTTTCCAGGCAGCTCGGCCGTGATTTCAGTGTCTGCATCAGTTCTCTCTTGTCTTTATTAGTGCTCTGAAGCACAGTGTCTGAAGCAAAAGTTATTGAATTTTCAGTAAACCCTTCCTACATGCAAAGGCTTTTTCTACTTTAATGTTCAAAAAAGTCCAAGTCGCAGCCACCAGCTCTAGCATGTGCCCATATCTTTTCTCATTATAGGCTGAGGTCCAAAACCAATACAAATTAAATAAATATCCCACTGAGAGCTGTACTTTTGAAAATGGCCTTATTGCAGTGCAGATGTGTGCTATCTAAAATGAGCTTAAACGTTTTATTTTTTATATATATATATTTAAATTAAAAAAATAAAATAAAATCTAAATATTATCCTGGAAGGAAGTGTATGCACTGGTGGATGTTTGATTTTCATTTTTCTCCCAGCATGCTCTGTCCTTTCATCCTATAATGGTTCTTCTCTATTAATCCTTCTCAAAACCCACAGGTAGAGATGCTTATTGATAGAAGGCCAACGTGTATCTCAGTTTACAAAGGCATATTAAAGGATACAAGTAACATATTTCTCTTGATGTCTTCTTATTAATGCAATTCCACTCAGAACATTTTGGCATAAGAGGCATTGCCAGATGGAAGATAAAACTTCACTTTTATGGGTATTTTAAGGAAGAAAACATTTGGTTTGCATCAGTTCTAAACGAATAATATTTATTGCCCTAATGATTTGTATTTTATAAGCAGGATAACAAAAAGCACTGTCAATTACTTAGTATTTTAACAAGGTTTAAAAAGAAAAAAATCTGATAACATCAAGTCATTTCAAATGATCAAGTGCTTTTAAAGCTAAACTGTAATAACCCAAAGCGATGGGTTGTTTACATAATAAAAATAAATAAACACTGTCCACAGCTTGGCTGCATTTAAAGATTCTGTCATTTGTTACCACAAATCTCAGCTCACAGCATGCTTTGGGGAGCCCAGTGCGTTCCAATCACAGACACATCAAACAGCCGCCTTCGAGGCCCGGCGCACACCGTGGTGGAGGGATGGGGAGCTCCAGGGCTGCTCCTGGGTGGGTTTGAGGAGAATTGCAGTAAATCGTGCAAGTCCTATTTTCCCAGGACATCAGCAGGTCTCCTGAGATTGTTAAGGCTGAGTCTGTGCTAACAAAGGAGGGTTGTCTTCCGACCTTTACCCATCAATAATTTGATTCTGTTCATCTGTCTCTTTTATTGAAGATAATAAACTTCCATATTTTTTCTTGTTTTGCCGGTTTGCCTCATGCTGCTGATTATTTTTCTATTTAATGCCTTTGCAGACATTAAGGCTTCAAAAAAATGTTCAGTGAATCCAAATGTGTGACCTTTCTCCTGCAGCAGAGCCACCTTCACCCCGAGCCTCAGGGCTCCCAGGGGCATGACCTCCCCTGCCCAGCATCAGGCTCATCTCACTTAGATTTGGGCAAAATGGTGTGTGCTTTTCAATCTAGATCTCTCCTGGAACAGCACACAGTGGAAATATTCTCAAGATTAAGGCCAAGGAAATAAAAATGTTGTTAAACTTTCAAAGGAAGGGGAAGGAGAAATAAATCAGGTTGATTTCAGATTAACTCCTCCTTCAGCACCTGAGCATGTCAGTCTTTGGCTGATGCCTGAGAGGATTTGAAGTTAAGCTCTTCAGAGTCAATGCCCAGAGTGACTGTGACCTGTCCTGTGTCACACAGGACCTGCTGAGGGGTTTGCAGTGACACCCAAGATGGCAGCACTTGGCAGGACTTTGTTTCTGAGATCGGTTCTGTACTGCAAAGCATGGGTCCAGATTGCCAAGAAGATTTTAGAAGAAGAGGTTGCATTATTTTTCTTTCTCCTCTTTTCTCATATAACTTGAGCCC
Source organism: Scolopax mira (assembly GCA_004320125.1). Taxonomy (NCBI): domain Eukaryota; kingdom Metazoa; phylum Chordata; class Aves; order Charadriiformes; family Scolopacidae; genus Scolopax; species Scolopax mira. Next base: position 11,266 of record BJBW01014625.1, read on the forward strand.
TCTCTAACATTTTACAATCACACCCACCACCAGTAATATCCAGATTTACAAGTTTTCAGTACTTGGGACACTTGAGGATGGTGGAGACTCCATCCCTTGTGTCCTTTGAGACATCTGAGAAAGCTGCCTTGATTTGGCATTAGAGCAAGTCTTTGGCAAGATAATGAGGAAAAAAGTTTCTCTTTGTCTGGCCAGGGACGAGAGAAGTACTTGCAATCGTGTTCATATCAATGATAATCCTTTGACATTTGTAGCCTGGCTTTGTGGAATGAACATGTCAAAGGACCAACCTCTCCTGTCTCGGTGAGATCATGCCAGGGGATGAGGAGGTTCCAAAGCGTGCAGTATTTTCACATGTAAGCATGAAAAATAGTTTTCATGCTCCTCAGGTAAGATTTCAGAGGTGTAGTTGGTTCTGATGGAAGTTTTCTCTGTCTGGCCAAGCAGATAGACACTTGGCTTCCAGTTGAGGTGACTGCTTTTTCCCATTCTCTTCTGATCAAGCATCAGAGTCTAGACGATGTCTCCCATTTTGGAGACTGGAGGGAAAGGATAAGGAGACCTTGAACACTGGCTGTGTTAAGGTTCTGTTGAAATAACATCAGATTTACTCTGACATATTCCATGGGACTTAATATTGATTTTCAAATAATCTGGAATGCTGTTTTTATAAACAATTATTGGCAAGGGGAGGCGTTGTTTTTGGAAGCTCTTGTATGTACAGTAAGGCTTTATTTCTTCTTGTTTTGAAGTGCGGCACATCTTTTAAAAAATGCTGTTCAGGAAACATCTGCTGTCAATTAAGGAGTAACACATTAAGGCATATTAAAGTGCACTCTTATTAGTGTTTCAGCAATAAAATGAAAGGTTTTCTATTTGGATCATATGTTCTTTAACACATCTGCCAGCCATCTGAAACTTGCAAATGTTCCTCAGTAAAAACATCTTCATAACCTTGTAAAAACTTAGCAATACATAGTGCTCTGTTTAAGAAAAAAAATCCCTTTACGCACTGAGTTCAGGTAATTCTCAATCAAGTTATTAGTCTGATGCTGATGGTTTTGAGGACAGTGAGTGCAGATGCTCTGTCCAGTAGATACCATCAAACCCTCTAAGGAGAGCTGGCTGGAAAAGCAAACTTTCATTTTTATGAAAACAGAAAATTCTTCCAAAGAAAAATTTAAAAAAAAGAATATAATAATGCATTTGGGTTGGAAAAAAAAAAAAGTATTTGATTTGGAAAGGAGTTGTTGTGTGTCAGGCAGAGTAATTTCTATGTATTAAACACCCTTGCTCTGTGCAGACTACATTTCCAACAACACATTATGGTCTCTTGTTTAGCGAAGTTGTTGCATTGTATGAGACCTTTTGTTAGAAAATGCTTGAAAAACAGATCCCCAAAGCTGTGGAACCACTGAAGTAGTTCTTCTACAGCTCCTTGATTAATTTTCTTACTGCTACCTTGGAAATGATCGTTACTGCATGGGTCAAAGCATCAGCCAATAAGCAAAGGAGAGTTCCTATTTCTGCATTTTTAAGGAACCGTTGTACCTGGATGAAGCAACATCCAATGTTCAGCGATGGATACATCTGCTTGACTAAACAATAGAATTCTGCCTAATTAGACACTGTTTGAGACTGACCTGCTTCTGCGACTCCAGCATGCAGATCTTCTCACTGAAGGATGATATGGTTCTTCCCTAAAAATTCACAAATCAAAGCTTGATCATGCTGGTTTCTAACAGCAAAAGGATTGTTTATATTTTCCAGAGCTGCAGGGGGAAGTTTGCTGGAGGTTCAAACTACAGAGGGGGGAAAAAAGGAAATGTAACTTTCATTCAGAGCTCACACACTAAATGCCGTTTGCCCACTGGGCTTGCTCTTCATGGGGAGCTGCAAATTGCCCGTTCAGCTGCCAAGCAGAAAACAAACCTAAAGACAAATGCAAAAAAACTACTGAGCTTCTGCAGGGCTGGGAACTGTATGCTTACTCAAGCATGGAAAGAGTGTGCAGCTAACTTACAGCAGGGGACTTAGAGGTGGACCAGCTTCAAAGCCTTCCAATCTTTCCACTGGTCCCTATGGGATTTAGGCTTCTGGGTCCCGTCCCTTGCTGCATTTCTTTCATAAGTAACATGGAAGAGCAGTCAGACCTGAAACTAGAGGTGATGGGTTCAGGGGGATTGGCTAGGGATCAGGTTCAGGCTTGGTATTGATGTTTTGCTGCAATTACTGCCAGTGGGATTCTTACAGGACTTCCTCACCCAAAAAGCAAATTAACTTTTTTCCCCAAGAATGATTCCCCTCCAGCTAATCTTGACTCTCCCCAGGGGAGTCTGTGGCAGTGTTTGAAAACTATTATTCTTAAAAGTCACTTTATTGTTTCTTATGGTATAATAGCAGTAGTTACCCATTTTACCAAGCAGATATGCAAGATCAGGACACACCAGATCCAAACCAGTATGGTAAAAGACTAGCATAAATAAATGCGAAGGGCACGGTTGTCCCTCAGGACAGAGTCAAGCTTGGACACACTTCCAGTAAGGAGGATTTAGGATATAAACCTACTCATTGAAAAACTCATGGAGTAGATCAGGAAATATAAAATATAGTTCCTGATAATGAGCAACCTGGCAAGTGAAAAGCTCCAGAAGATATTCTTAAAATGGTCTTATAAACATAAGTGCCATTGCATGTCAGTAGTTTGGCTGAGGATGTGTTGAAGACCCTGGTGCTGAAAACCAGCTGGAAGCTGGTAGGACTTTAGTTAAAGCTATGACCCCGATTCCAGATTTGGAAATGGATTATATGTGAAAGAAGAGAAATTATAGATTGCCTACAAGGAAGGCAGATGAATGATTTAGGGTGGCTTTTTAACAAACTGAATGCTGGAGATTGCTTTCTGCTTTCTCTTCTACCTCGTGGGCATGAGCATTAACTTGGCTGCAAAAGATGCAAAGAATGGAGTTGGGCTTTTGGCAGCCACCATGAAATCTCAGTTTTGTCTTCAAAGCTGGCTGGTGAGATATCAATATAGACTCTTCACAAAAGTTCCAAGTGAATTTGAAAGGGGTCCCTGAATGGCGAATAACCTGTAAGTGAAAAAGCTGTTTTCTGGCCGTAGCACCTAAGTACAATAGCACTTGCACTGCTCAGCACACTGGGCAGCAGAGCTTGAGAGTCTGGTACAACTTGGCACACTTGATTTTCTTGCCGCAATAGTCAGTTCTCAGAGACCAAACAAAGACAGAGACAGGAGCTTCTTCACTGAATCTTCTCCTCCTGTAACACAGAGCTAGGGATAAAACATGCTGTGACTAGGGGAAAGCACAGTCATGTTCACACAGAAGGAAACAAGGTGTAAATCCAGGAGTCCAGGATGGATGCTAGCACAAAGAATAGTTTGAAAAGAAGGTTCTTCTATGAAGATGAAGTGAGGAAGAAGCTAATTTAGGAAGCATGGCTTCAACTCCCAGCTCTTCTACATATTTCTTGTGTGATCTTGAACAACTGGTGAGGCTCAGGCCCTCAATGTTTGTCTCCAACTCCCTTTGATCTTCAAAGATGGAGGTACATGCTACCAGCAAGCCTGAGTTCTCACAAGCAAGGATACAACTTCCTTTGGGGACTATTCTTCAGAAAAACATGTCACGTTGTTTGGTGGTGGGCATCTTTTCTAATGGGCTCAGAAAAAACTTCACTTGCTCCCAGAAACACAGTGAAGAGACCCACAATGTCAAGTTCTTACACTGAAAGTGTAATGATAATGCTCTTAATTTTCAAGGATTGCAGCCACTACTTTCATCACTTAACAAACCTTGAAATCCCTTCTTGGAAGGCTTTGCCAGGAGTAGGCAAGCACTGCAGTATTTTAGCTCTCCTTCAGCTGCCCTGCCAGTGATGAATACTGTTTAATTACAAAACCAGAATTTCTGTCATTTCTCTTGGCATGGCTTCTATTGGGAAAGATTAAACATCAGCCAAACATTACTGAATTACCTTTTTAAACCTATTATTTCAACGTGATTAACTTCTCTTCTTTTCATTTAGCTGTAAGCAAAATCTTGTTTACAAGGCAAAAAAAAATGCAGTTGCTATAATATCGGCAATAATAATAAAAATGAACATCACAGGGAAATAATTTATGTGTAAACCAGCATAAAAATGTCATTGATGCATGAGTTTCCTCTTCAATTAATAAAAAGGAGGAAATATTTAAAAACAATTTATCAAGGAAATACATACAGTTCATATATCATGCACTCACAAAGGCTGTAGTAGTATCCATTCCACAAATAGCATTGTGACCTGGACTATCACACAGATGCTGGATTCCTTTGCGTGACCTAATTTGGAGTAGTTGTCTAGGACAAGACTTTGACTTTGTATCAAGTGAAGATCCTGGTTTAAAATACTGATAAAAGCATATTCTGTTAAAACAGATAACAATTAGTTCTGATTGGATAACCCAAAGTGAATTAAACACAGCTCTCAATGATTCTGGCTTCATTATCTACTTGTTATTGAGGTGGATGTCATCACTCATAAAACCAGGCGATCTGTTCATAAAGACTAAAGCATTATCTATTCTACTTATGATGATGCTAAGTTTCAAAGTGGTCACAAGTGTAGCATAAATAGTGTTACCCAGAAAAATAAGAGTTAAAATATATCCAAAGGGGGAAGGTGGGGTGCAGCTCCCCTGCAAATCTTAGCTCTGCAGAATCTGGAGCAAGATTCAGGAGGTCTCTGAAGACACATTCACTGTTGTCTCCTTGTGGTGTCAGAGCATGGTTTTGGCTATTCTTACAGTATAATTATTAGATAAAGAAAGTGAATATACTGAATCAAAATCTAAGGAAAGCCTTACAAACTAGCAATGGTACTTGGCAGTATTTGGCAAGGTAATTATGCATTATATGAAGATAAGACAAGTGAAGAAAAAAATGTTTTCTCCTCATCATTCTTCTGAGTTACTTACAGTGAGGCAGATAACACTGCCAAACTCATCCAAAGACTGACACACTGGGCACTGAGGGTGTTGAGCACCATAGGATGGGCCATGTGCTTAAAATAAAACACTTTGATAATGCTTTGTAGGACCGAGGCTTTAAGGTGCAAGTTTTTCCATGTATTTTCATGAGTTCTAGTGTAGGTACTAAGCCCAATGAAGGCAAATGAAGAAGTATAAAACTGTTGAAAGGCAATGTCCCTCTTTTCTGTGCTGAACTTGTGTCTGTTTTCTACTCAAATTTAATGGCTGTATTTAAGGACTGTGATAATTCCTAAATCTCTAGCTTTCTCTTAAGGACCCAAGGAGCTGGGGAGAAAAGAAAAAGCACGTCCTCATAAAGTCTCTCCATATATAACACCACCACACTTTGGTATTTATGTTTCTCAGAGGATATTTGAGTGAGATATTTCACTGCAACACTGCTATTCCTGGAACATACATACAAGTGTTGTCTCCTCTGCTTGCAGCTCCTAATCAACGATTAATAAATAAATTACCTGGGCTGGAAATGGAAACAATATCCATTTTGTCTACTGGAAAGCATTGTGCTTCCCATTCTTCAACTTTGTGAAAATGTATCCCAAAGAAACACCATGTAGACCAGACAGATACTTGGGCAGATCACCTAGTTTAAAGTTGATAGAATTTTACTGATGTCAGTGGAATTACATAGATTTACACAGTGGGAAATCTGGCCCTTTTTGCAGAGCTGGCACTGGAAAACCAGATGTCTTTGGATTCACATATGGAATCAAACTCATGTTTAGATGTTCCAATATTGAAGAAAAATGATAGAATATCTATGTTGAACGCAGGTATTGGCATTGTCAATTATATATTGAACCCTGCCCATTGGTTTGTGGCAATCTGAATAAACCTTTTCCATTAGTTACCTCCCTACAAAGAAAACATTTTTTTTCCCGCACTTGGCAGTATATAATTTGCCTTTCACATCAGTCTGAAATGGTTCTTCTTAAAGAGACACATTCTGATTATAAAGTTATTTTTCTGTTTTTTTATTACATCTCTGAAAGGCGCCTTCAATGCTTTTCAAGGGAAGGCAAATAAAAACCCAAGGCTAATCTTAATCTCATTCTGTGCAAGAAGCTGATTCTAACGAAAGGTGTCATCAGCAAGCTCGACTTTTAATGGATTAGCAGTTAATTTTTTTCATCTGTTTTGTCTGCAGATATTGTACTTCAGGAGGTGGAGAGGAATGTGAGAAAAATAAAACCAACCAGGTTAGATTAAGTGCACCAGTAAAAGTTATCCCACCAGATTCCAAATGAAAAGCCTGAAAAAAAGAATAAATTCAGATGCCAGAGTTTGCAGAACACATGATTCTACCTCAAAAACAAAGGTTGCACAGCTCTGTAGGCATTTGCCACTCAAGAGAAATAATCAGCAACACTATGGACCTTCTGGGAACCAGTCGCGATGGGATTCCAGATGCGGGTGTGCTGGTTAAAAGATGAAATATCATTTGTTTCCTTGTCATTTTTTTTGTTTTTCAGAATTGTCCTTAGGTAAATATGTGTGAAATTATAATTGCTAGAAAATGACAGTCTGTAAAAGCTTCTGTATCCTTCCAGATGATGTGCTTGGCCCTAGGACTCAACCAGAGAAAAAACTTCTCCTCCATAAAGTGTCAGGTGCTGTACTGAGGTATCCCGCCTCTCCCATGCCATGGAGGATAAGGAGGTCCTAGAGCTATTTGTGGGGTGCTTTGGTTATTTTCTGGTGTGTGACAAAAGCAGAGTGTGAATAATTTGGCACAAAGCACACAAAATTCATGCAGGGATGATGGGAGGTATGTGTGATATTCCTTCTTGTTTCCCCAGACCCACAACCTGGCATTCCCTGCCCTGGGAACAGCGGGTGTGGGGCTCAGGAACAGTTGTTGTGAAGTCCCTGAAAATCCAGCTGGATTTGGTTTTGTACCCGAAAGGAGCAAAGGACACTGCTGACAAGAAAAATGAGCAAAAGGGCCATTGGAAATGAGGCAGTTTTCCCGAGCGGGGCTGTTCCTTTGCTGTCTCCCATGGCCCAGGCAATGCGGGCTCCTGGAAGCTGCAGGTGGAGGGAAGTGCTGCTGCACATAGCTGGGATGTCTCTGGGGAGGTGTGAGAAACCTGAGAGTTTCTGTTTGCTGAAGCTACTTGTTCACTCCCTCGTGGCTGACAAGTTCCCGGGTATACTTATAACCCACCACCTGGGAAGGCTTCTCATCCCACTGGGGAAAAAAGAAAAAAAAATAAATACAGAACAACAATGTGATATTGAGCAGGACTTTGCACCTAGAGAGGGTGGAGAGAAATCATATCTGTAATTCCCCTACATCTCTGCAGCTGCTGTTGGTTTAGAGAGGCTCCCCAGGAGCAACCCGACAACACTGGATGCTGTTGCCTGCACAGCTGAGCTGGGTAGATTAATTCTCCCAGAAAAGAGAAACCCCTGTCTGGTCATGTCTAACCCTCAGTTCCCTTCTCCTCCCTGGCTCATTGGGACGAGCCAATGCAGTTAAACACCCATTATTTTTTATGTAGTGCAAAAAAAATGAGTGCAGTGAACAGAGTGAACACAGTGTACATCCCTATTGCAGGCAGACTCTACAGGCAGTGCCATGTCCACCTGCCAAACTGTCAGAGAATAAACACATTTGTACTCAGTTAAAGGAGCATCAGTATGGAGAACTGCAGCCAGGGCAGGGAGATGGGGTTTTCCATGCAGGTAAAGGAGGGTGTCAAAGGATTTTTTTGTGCAGAGAAAGGGATATAGCATGAAGAATTTGTCCTGCTTCTTCCTCAAGTCTGGGTCCCACCTCCTATCACTGCGCTGTTCTCTGGAGCTGCAGATGGAGCTTTTCTTTTGTGGTACACTTCACAATGTAAACCGTGACCAGGGTGGAAAGGCAAAATACTCTGAGTCACTGCTGTTTGCTGTGTGTTCAGCACACATACTTCAAACAAGCAACTTTCAATCCTTGGACTGGGAATACCAGTCCTTCCCCTGGCAAATGCTAAAGGGCTTTTCCCTTCCCTTCCCTTCCCTTCCCTTCCCTTCCCTTCCCTTCCCTTCCCTTCCCTTCCCTTCCCTGGCTTCTTCTGGCCAGGATTCTAAAAAGTGGCATTAAATTTTGCTGGCCAGGGAAGGCACCTGTCCCAGGGTAGTTATTTTTAGTGGTAGAGCTGACATCCAATACGGTAGCCCAAGTTATAAAGTTGGCCAGCATCGTCTCACTGTGAGTTATGTTTTGCTTCAGCATGATTAACTGTAGTTAAAAAATGAGCTTTGAGGGCTTATAAACAGAGCAGAGAGGTTGCTCAGAAGCATAAATCACACAAATATTAAATGGGAAAGTACATCCAAATTGGTACTTGTTTGCTTAAAGCTATTTAAATTAAGGGAAATATCATCCCTTCTCAAGAAAGATAGTTCATAATTTCCTTAAATGAAGCCTAAACCAGCCTAAAGTGACTCTCTACAGCCCAAAGCACTACCAACACAGGGAAAGGAGAGCAGAACTTTCTGGCTCCCTCTTTGGAAATGGTGACATGAGGAAGGATCATGGCCGTGAGACAAATGAGTTTAAGAGGCCACCTCAGCAGAGAGGCCACAGCTGGACACATCTGTCTCCCTAGAGCCATCACCTCAGCCTCACAGCAACAGAAAGGAGAATGTTCTTTCTTTCTTATCTTTAACACAAATTGGTCTTTTCATGCCCTTGCTGCTGATGAGAACTAACTGGAGGGCAAAAAACCCCATCCCTAAATTGAAACTTTTGAGATTTGCATCCCACTGAGCTGATGGGGAAAGGGAACTGCATTTTTCTTTCCTCAAATTTCAGTGAAAACACAGAGGAAAACTCAGTAGAAAGAAAAGCTTTTTAAAGCCATTTCTCCTACAATGCAAGTGTCCTAGAAATACATGCAATGTTTTCATCTCCGCATCTCCCTTTGATAATGAGAAAGCTACAGCTGGGGTATTCAAGCCCATATATATTTTTTTCTGTGGTAACACATAGAGGTTTCCATCCCAAAGCAAGCTCCTACTGGGCTGGGCGCTGCACAGGGAGAGCCTGTGCCCAAAGTGATGATAATCCAAGTGTCTGGGAGCAACAAGGAGTTGTCTTTCTTATATCTAGCCCAGATAGTGGCAACAGGCACAATCTTTTGCTGGTGATGAAACCCTAAGTAATAGCATTGCATGCTACTGGATGACTGGGTTTGCTCAAGGAAATGGTTATTTATTCACCTGTGAAACAAATGAGTGTTTTCACTGGGCTGAAGTGTACGCTAGGAACATGCCCCTCTGCATCTCCCTAAAGCTACATCTCATCTTCCAGCTATGATTCAACGTTTCCCTAAGTGTGTTGGCAGCACTCAGCTTGAAAGGTGATACTGTACCCAGCTTTCCAGCTCTTCACCTGACCGGCGTCATTCACATCCTTCCACCGCCATCAGGGCTCTGAATAATGGTCACTTCTGAATGCTCACATCATTTTTCATTAGCCACTTCTGTTGGCTTCGTGTCCTCTCTGTACACATAACCAATATGCATTAACAGTTTCCAGTAGGCCCATTAGGATTTTCTCCCCAATCTCCCTGGCAAATATGATAGCACTATCGCAGGCTCAGCTTTAGTTAACCCCTCCATATGCTGAGCATCTCTCCTCCTCCACTGCCATCCGTGTTTCCTTTTGCTCACCCTGCTGAGTTTAATTTTCAATAATTATTAGTAAGGGTGGCTTTTTCCTTCTTGAATGCTGAAAAATGAAAATGCATAGTTTAGGGGCTTGCTTTAATTAGGCACTTTTATATAAAATCAGCCCGTTGCATCTTTGTATAGAACCTGCTTCAAAGAGAACAAGAAAGAATACTGGTTTTAGTTCTAAGTTTTTCACTGGCTATACCCATTTGTAGATTAATTGAAGTGATGCTAAACCAAGCATGAACTTGGCCTGTAATATTTTAAAATATTAAAAATGAATCAAATTATTCCAATAAAGCAACTCATCAAAAACTACTCTGGAAAGCAGAGTCAGATTATCAGGCAGGGAGAGGCAGGGTTTGTTCCTCTGACACTTCAGTCCAGTCAAGGTTTAACACTGATTCAGGCACATCTGACTAAACCAGACCCAAAACTCCTCCAGCAGCCGGTTGTTAGATATGTTTAGAAGAGTAGTAGTTGGGACCAGCTTGCACTGGGCTGTTTCAGGCAGAGAGCCCTTGCCACGGTGACAGCCACACCAAAGCCTGCATCAACACAATCCACAATCCTTCGCTGTTTACCTTGAAAATGCTCCAATGCGTCGATTCCTGTTGCCTCCTATTTCAAGGCTGGAGGAGATGCGTTCCAACTGCTGTGCCTCGGGCTTGTGAAATATTATATGGTGAAGCTAAATGCGTGTTTATTTTAACAATAATAGCTTTACATGAGGGGAACCCCTGATGGGCTTGTTCAGTGAGACTGTTAGCGGCTGTGGCTGCGGAGCAAGAGGAGATCAGAGCAGCACCCAGCCTCAGTGCAGAGTGAGGGGCTTTCGGGTGAGGCACTGGGACTGCACCAGTTAGTACCAGCAAGATCACGTCCTGTTCTCCACTCCCAGACATGTCCTCTCCAGCTCCTTGTCCATGATGCCAATGTTTTCCACTCAGTTTTCTCAAGTTACAGTTTCGGTCCTGGGTCCTTTGCTACCGGCTGTGTGGCTCACCCCAAGCATATGTAGAGAGATGCTCATTCAGCTCCACATCTCGACTTGGGATTTCAAATTCACTCGTGGTTCATGGCTTTCCAGCACTTTGATTGAGTTTGGACTCCTCTCGTATTTTTGTTACTTAACTCAAAGCGTTCACCAGCTTACAGCAGAAACCCAGAGCCAGCCTCACAAGCCACCCCACATTATTTTTGACTCAACCAACATATGAGAGGAGTTTTTAAATCCTATTTGGAGAGAGGCAAACTTCCAAAAGAAGTGGAGGTCAGATTTTCTGTGGGGGAACATCCAAAAAACTTGGGCATCTCTCCAGAGTTTGTCTAGCCCAAACGAAACCGGCCTCTAACCTGGAAAGTGAACAAGTGATCCCAAGATGCCAGCTGGATTAGCAACAAGAATACTCTCTTGGGTGGTAGTCTCAAGCTTGTAGTTTTGGTCTAAGTCAGCAACCATGAGCCCAAAGGTGATCGTTTTATCACCTCATAAAAATTTTGGTGTGAGCCAAGGCTCTGAACACAAGTGAGATTTCATCATTTCCTCGAATGGAAAAATTTAGACGGATACTTCTTCCCTTGAACCAACCTTCCGAGGGCTAGAAGAGCCTGGATACAGTTCCGGACACCATGTGCCACCAGTGGTGTTGGACACAGTGGGGACTGTGATGAGGAATGGCTGCAAGAATGCAAAACAGCTGCTGAAGAAAGGGCAAAGACTTGGATTTGTTTAAGGTGGGAAGAAGAAAGACAAGGTGCAGGGGTGCCTCTAAGGGCAGGTGGTGGTGACATCCCTGATAGCTGTCCTCCAGTCTGTTAGATCTCATTCAGTTTGTTTTTCTTTATGATTTAACATACAGGCAAGTGGCTTTGGAATCTGTTCTACCAGGAGACAAAAAGAGAAAAAGGTCTTTTTCTGAACTGAATTGGCACCTTATATCGATCCCTTCTATTCGCATCCTTCTCTCCTTGGAGAGACTAAAGAGTGGGACCATATGCATCTGCAAATTATTTGTTTATAAACTGGGCTATAGGTATTTTTGTTGCTAAAATTGTGCAGCTTATTGGTCTAAACTCACCTTGTCCCCGGCCAAGGACTGAGTGTTACATGAATAATACAACCGGCCTGTAACAGTGCTGCAAACAGGACAGGACCAGAGGCTGCAATAGGAGTGTAATCTAAGGAAAAACACTGGATCTGTCTGTTTATGGATCTAATAAATTATGTTGGAATTGTGCAGTTATAAATCCAGGCTGTCCAGTAAACCCAACAACTAATTTGTCAGTCGCTTGTCTAGCAATCTGACTCTCCCTTGCAATTGCTCACCATGCAGATAACAAGGTGCCTTACAAATCTCTTGGTTAAATGTCATTTGTTTCAGTGCCATAACACGCTATGGATCATTGCTCACACACAGTAACCCAATTATATTAACCTGTGCAGCAATTCAGTGTAATGACATGACATTAATGCGAGCACTTCTGAGGTTTCCAACAATTTGGTCTTTCCTCCAAAGGGGTTTTTCTCCTTAAGCATCTTTCTCCTTCTTTTCTCCCTCCCCCAATACTTAGAGGCAAAGCAGCACATCTACTCAAACACATCTAAAATCATCATAATTTCCCAAATAACTGAAGCTCATTCACAGATTGGAAAGTAGGTTTGAGCTGCATTACTTGTTGGAATCTCTCCAAATCATAAGTATCACTGATCCTTAGGCTCCGACTTCTCTTTGGCATTTTATAAGAATACCTTTTAAATACAATCCCTTACATTTTGTCAATATTGATCATGTGACCCTTCAGCAGCGACAAAACCAGCACTTTTAAAACACACAGAGTGAAAAAAACACACAAGCCAACTGAAAAATGAAGCTATTATTATTTTCCAGCATCAGAATAAAAGCTGGCTAAATATGCTAGCAAGTTGCTTGGCTGATTTGCCTTCTGTTTGCATTGCTGCAATAGGCACTGAGTAAAAAAACACAGAAAACAAGATTAATTTGATAAAAGCATGTCATTCAGGGACCTAGGCATAAGAGTAGGGAAGGAGGTTATTTTATAATAACCTCATATTTATTTTTATTTTATTTATATACATCTTATTTATATATATATTATTTATATTTATATTTATTATATAATATTTTTATTTTATTTATATGATTTATTTTCGATTACCTCTTCTTAAATCTTATTTGCTTATTTTGTTTAATAGAAGGCAAATATCAAGTATTGCTGAAAATTTCCTTTATTCTTATTCCTGAGCGAAAAATAGAAAACTACTGCCTAGTTTCACTGGCTGTCACTGAAAAAATCTCCAGAGTGCTGTAGAGAGGGTGCAAGAGGATAACCAGCCAGTTCAGTGAGGGATGCAGGTCCGGCGGAAAGACGTGAAGGATTTATAGCTCTGTCTCGTGGTGGTAGCTGTTTTCCATCATTATGGTATATGGGGGGCATGTGGGACAGATTCTGATCCTCTGGTGATCCTTCACTCTCCAGCTGGTTTGCTGGGGAAGGTGTCACCACAAGTGGAGTAATGTGCCCTCGGTCTGTGCTCAGAATATGTCCCTGTGTTTCTGTGTATTTATGGCTTTTTTCGGCTTCTGCAGAGAAGGCAAGTAACCCTATCGTAAGCATCGGACTAAAGTTGCTGATATCAGCTAAACTGAGCTTTTTCCTGTAGGAAGAGTTTTAGTGAGTAAAGAAATAAAGAGGCTCATCTATGAGAAATCTTACCTCTTACCTGACACAAACATATTTTGATCAGCCCGACACAATCTGTAACAGGCGCATCTAAATATTATGAAGAAATATGTGGTGATCAGCTCCAAATACACGGCCTGTAATGTATACTTGCTAAATTCTTTCCATTGTGCTGTTAAATGCATCCAGCTGTCCATACGTTAAAGTTAAATATACTGTACTATAAAACGGAGCAGAGAGTGGAAACTATTAAAATAAACCCAGCTATTTCCCTGCTCCCCCTCTCCCTCCCAATCAAGTATATTTTGGTTGGGGAAGGAGGAGAGTTATAACAACAGTTATTTGATGTGGTGTGTGGCAATGTCAGGGAGAGAGGGCAGCACAAGTGGCAGGGAATGGGAGCAGCCCCAGTCTGACCAGCAAGGAGAAATGGGGGTGAATATTCTGGGTGACCTCGGGGTGGGACAAAGGATCCTTCTTGGGAGGAGCAAGCAAAAACCTGTCTGGGTTTGTCATGCAAAAAAAGGGGGATGGGAAAAGGCAGGGAGAGGGTGATGTTGACATGGATGAAGGGAGAGGTCTTGGAGAGATCATGATAATCTGTCTCATAAAGAATCAAATCAGCCTTTTTTCTTTTAAAAAAACTGAGTTAATTTGGTTTCTCATTTATGGTTATTTTATCATTAACTACCATGGAAAGAGCAGAGATACAACTGCCAGAAGAATGTAATCTGGAATGATTCTTACATTTTACGGGCAGCACAAGTTCATGACTCGTGTCCTAGGATCAGAATATCAAACTGGAAACTATCTTATCCAAGGGCTGGAGCAAGAGGAACATGATAGAAAAGCAATAACCTATGAGAAAATAGCTTTTTTCTAACTAACTTTCATCCCATTTTTCTAAGGAAATGAGGCTTGTATTCTCTGTCTGTCTGATGTGTAATTTCCATAAGTTCCATGTATGTAAGTTCCATTTTGGTTTTGAAACCAGCAAAAGGTAGATATTAACCATGGTGCTCCTGCTGAAGCAAAGGGGATCCCAGTTCAGTCCTCATCCATGTGGAGAGGTAGCAGCCAGGTGACCTGTTGGGCCACTGGCAAATTTGCCAGATGTTTAATCATGTGTGATCACGTTGACTAACGCGTTCATTTGGAAATATGGAAGGAACCAAATCTGGAGAGCAGAGAAGGGAAACGTGGTTGGGAGCAGCAGTGTGAAGTGGTGGCAAAGTCCTTATAGCAGTTTTCCCCTTCCTGTATGTGAGCATGTGTTTAGCCTAAATTAATGCCCAGATCAGGTGAAGGTTCATCTTTAAAGTCCCTGGCTGGAGAAGTGCAAATCAGTTTTGTGCCTCCAGTACAAATATTAAATTTAAAAAAAGAAAAAAAAAGAAAAGAAAAGAAATCTGTTTCAACATCACTTTGACAACACACCAGATGCTGCTCTGTGATGTGTGTGAGATTTATGCCACCGTAGTGCAAAGCAAACACTGTCTGCATCAGACCTGTACAGTGTCGTATGCAGAGAGAGTATCCATCACCATGAGTCAGAGCATTTACTCCTCATTAGGGTTGGAAACCAGGCATTTGAAGCTCTTGCAGGTCAAAAAAAGCCCAAAACACATAAAAATCAGAGGTGGAGGTGGAGTTTTTCTCTATTCTCATGGAAACACTTGGAAATATTTTTTTTTGTTTCCTTTTGTTTTGGTCATAAAATTCCAGAGCTGTTTTTCTAAACATGAACTTTTGCTCCAAAAATTCGTATCTATAAACAAGATCATACATCACAAAAACATCCATTTCAACAGCTATTTTCTTATCATAATCAGACCACGGTTGAAGGCAATGGTCTTCACTTTGAAGAAGGATGAAAAAAGTGTCTGTGTTGGCTGTTGGTTGAACAAGAAGTGGTAGGTTTAAAATTGAACAAGCAAGATTTAGATGAAACCACAAAGAGAAGAAGTGAGTGCTTCGTACCGTGCAGTCAGGTTCCAAACTTTGCTGGTTCTTTGTGCACAAAATCGTCATCCTGTCTCCAGCTCTGCTGATGTCTATCAACAGCAAAGTGTTTTTCCACTACTATGAAGTAATCCATTTAGTCACCAATTATTTAATGCTGACCAATTATCTTGTTGCTGTTTGTCCTCTTGACAGCTTGGGCAGCAGCAATACAACATATCTGAACCCTTAAGTGTGCCTGCATGGAGGCTCGGTATCGAATACCGCGAGGGTCAGGGCCCCTCAGGGTGTCAGTGACAAAGAGGAGACTGTGGAGAAAATTTTTGGGGTGGGAAGAGGGATGATAAATCAGCTGCCTCTACGGATGAACCTATGGCACGGGAAGCAGCTCCGTTGTTGAGATTTTGCCAAAAAGGAAGAGAAGGTGGAGGGAGATATTTCTGATATGAGATGTCCAGCATCTATCATTGGCACTTGGCTTTGGCATTTTTTAAAATAGATGTCCCTCTGTCACACTTAGGCATTGGGGGTGCACAGGAATAACAAAATCAAGTCATGTTAAAATGTCGTAGGATCACACCAGCAACATCTTTCAGAGCTCTGATGGCTTCAAATCCGTCTCCCATGTCATGTGCTTGAGATGGGAGTGCTATTTGCTGAGTGTTAGCTTTCAGGAGTATTTGGTAACAGCCTACAACTATCAAAAGGCAAATTAAAGGTGAACTAGAGTAATCTGTGCAGTGGAGAACATAAATGTGTGTGATAAGAGGGTTTTGACGCCAATCCAAGTTGCTGCTTCTCCCTCCTTCCTCTCTGGTTTAGGTAGGAAAAAAAAAAAAGCTTTTCAAAACCCATTTCTATTGCTACCTTGTAATCAGCTCTAATTTTTCCTCCTCCTACACACAGATTCCCCTGCGTGTTTTATTTGATTTTTTCAATAGGAGAGATCTTTGTTTCAAAATAAACGAAGTGCACTTTGCACTTACACAGCTGTTTTTGATCCAGTGATTTCCAACAGCTTCATGGACAGACTTTCAGCACCTTAGAGGGATGAGAAACACACTCTTTTATAGCCCAAGACCCCCATGTCCTAGGGGAACCATCAGAACCTTCCACCCGAGGAAGCCACTCTCACCTCTGAACAGAGAATTTACCTTCCTGGCTTTGAAGCATTTTACTCCCGGCTTTCACAGTGGGGCTGGGGAGTGGGGAACTAGATCTTCTGAAGCTCAGAGATGTGATGTCCCCTCATCATACAGCAGCTCAGTGGCAACCTGAAGGAGTCCTCAGCTTCTCTGCAACCCATCCCTTCTCTTCCTGCCAGGAAACGTTCCCTCTGCATTTCCTAAGATGTAGGAAGAACAAAACAATATCCACCCTGCCCATGTTAGGCTGGGGTTTTCAGAGGTGCATGAAGAAGTTTGGTGATACACACTGAAAATGTCTTGTAAATGGACATTTAATGCTCTCTGCCTCCATCCCTTATCCCTTGCTGGGTTAATGGGCTTATCCCTTGCTGGGTTAATGGGCTTAGATTCTTTCCCTTCCCAAGCTTGATGTTACTATTTTATAAAAGCTGCATAGCCCACCCCATGACAATCTTTCACCGGCTTTAAAATCCTTTTTGGTTCAGGTCTTGCAGCATTTGCTGGACTTAAGTGATTTGACAGAGTGAGGATTGTTGGCCTTTGCTCAGCCAGTAGGTAAATAAAAGCCTGGCTCCCTCTTCTTCTGCTCGGAGGAAAATGATGCATTGACAAAGGGCACGATGCATATTCACCTCCATTCATCCCTCCTCTGACTCATTTCCGTCGAAATGGGAGGATGCCCCCATTCAATTACCTCTGCTGAGGACACGGCCTGTCGAGAGGTGTGTGGCTGAATGGCAGAGCAGAGCAATGCTTAAGACACAGCAGGCGGGCCCGATGCCATTTACATCAAACTCACGTGTGCTTTAGAAATGCACGTAATGAAGAAAGCACTGGCTTCCCCCAGATCTGCTGCCGCCCTTCAGATGACCTTGGAACAAACATACCCGTTCCTCACCTAATCCTATTCCTACTCTTACTGCTATTCCTATTAATATTGCTATTAATTTTATATCTTAATATTAATTTTAAATTATATTCTATAATAACAATATTTTATTTATATTATATTATATTATATTATATTGTATTACCAACCCTGTACTCAGCACTGGTGAGGCCACACCTTGAGTATTGTGTCCAGTTCTGGGCACCTCAATCCAAGAGAGACATCGAGGTGCTGGAGCGGGTGCAGAAGAGACAACGAAACTGGTGAAGGGCCTGGAGAACAAATCGTACGGTTGCAGAGCCGTTGAAGGGGCTGGGACTGTTTAGTTTGAGGAAGAGGAGGCTGAGGGGAGACCTCATCACTCTCTACAACAACTTGAAAGGACACTGGAGAGAGGTTGGTGCTGGTCTCTTCTAGCAGGTAATTAGTGACAGAACGAGAGGGAATGGCTTCAAGCTCCAACAAGGTAGGTTTAGACTGAACATTAGGAAAGAATTTTTCACAGAAAGAGCAGTCGGGCATTGGAATGGGCTGCCCAGGGAGGGGGTTGAGTCACCATCCCTGGACATGTTTAAGAGTCGTTTAGATGTGGTGTTGTGGGATATGGTGTAGGGGAGAACTTGTAGAGTAGGATAGATGGTTGGACTCAATGATCCCAAGGGTTTTCTCCAACCGAAATGATTCTATGATTCTATGATAATATTATATTATATTATATATTATATAATAATATATTTTAATATTATTTTTAATATTGCTATTTCTCTTAGTCATATTATTTCTACTTCTATTCCTGTTCCTATTCCTTTTCCTATTCTTATTCCCATACAAATATGTGCATGCTCCGTTTCTCTTCCCATTCCCTCCATTGCATAGTTGATAATTTATAGGTTGGACTTCTGCAATCCAAAAAACCAAGGTGGGAACCGAGGCAAAGCCGCAGGGTGGTATTTGCAGACAGTTGTGGTAAAGCCCTGCAGATTTTGTATCTGTAACCAAACACTTTCAGACTAGATTTTGGGGAACCCCATGTGCTGGCCATAAGCAGCCTGAGATACCCCACATCTACCCCATTGAACTCCTTGGCTGGCACAAACAGGTTACTCACCATTTTTATTTGTTTATTTATTTATCTATCTATCTATTTATTTATTTATTTTTGCCAGTGTAGCTCATGGTGCCTCGCTGGAGGTCAATGTTTGTGAGGAGATGAAATCTCTGATGTACTTAACTCTGCAGGCAGAGTGCCACTGCCTACTGACAAAGCATTTCTAAGGACGATTAAGGTTTTGCTATTCTTTAATTAGGGAACCAGGGAGAATTAGAGGTGTGACTGCATCCAAGAACTTTGTAAGGGACCCCAGCTTTTTCTCTCATGCAGGAACCATGAATAGCCATTTCAAGGATTTTGTCTTGAATTCAGAAGTTAGTCCCAAAACAACAACTAAAGATCTGTTAACAGATAAACTGTGAGATAAAGAGATTTGTACCAGCTGTTTTTTTTGTCCTATCCAGAAGGAACTTTCTCCCTCTATAAACATGTCCCTTGTACTCCAGGCCCACTGGTGGGCTCCCCATCTGGTACCTGGCTGATGTGCTGCCCGGACTCCAGCTCAGGTCCCTGACTGCCCCGGCACAGAGCAGGATGTCAGTGGGGCTCACTCAGCAGCTTCCCACTTCCTGCGGACTCCAGATGTTCTAAGCAACTATCAAAACCACTGGTTTACAGATGCCTAGTGACTGAATTTCAAACACCATTTTCATCCGGCTTCAAGTCACTCTCTTGTCTTTGAAATGGCAAGTCACCTCTGGAAAGCTCCCTTCTTGCTCTGTGTCAGGGGATCAAGAGGGAAGGAAGGAGGGAAGGTGATGCTGCTTCAGGGGGAAAAAAAATAATCCCAAACTGATCCAATTGGCTGGGGAGCAGATTCCTGCTGTCCACCCACACAAGTTGCCTGCCCTTGATGGATTGATTTCATTTATCTATTTATTTTGCAGACGTTTTTGCAAAAATCCAAAGGGAAGCAAGCTACAAAAAGAAGTGCTGTCACGGGGAAGTTAGTCATTAACAGCCAAGTGTCTCCCAGACAAGACAGAGATGCTGCAACCTCTCTGAAGTTTGCATGTCATTATGGGAGGATGTTGTGATGTGACAGACACAGGGATTTAAGACAGATCTTTTCCTTGCCCAGGGTCCCCCCTGCTTCTGTGGTGTTTATATGGGATCACTGAGCTATATCAAGCATTCGGTATCAAACGTATGAAGTACTATCCACATGCATCACCCGTCAAGAAAGATTAACTTTTCACTGCACAGCAGCACAGAAATACTCCCTGGGCAAAGAAGGACTGCCCAGACAGAAAGCTTTCTTTTTCTTCCTCTCATTAAAACTGTAGGTGGCTGATGGAAATGGCTTACCTAGCACAGAGATGAATGGCCAAGAGCTAATTTGCTGCAGGAATCGACTCTGTTGCGGTTCTAGGTAGAACAGTGATTTGACAGCACCTTAAAAGTGCTTAAACCTCTTTGCTGAATCAAGTCTGAACTCAGAATCAGATTAAAAACATGACTGATCTGGAATTTAAATGTAAATTCTTTTGTAGTGTAGCTGCCCCTGAAGGGATAAACAAAATACCCCATTTCTTTGCCCCTATAACCTTGTCAGAGCATCGCAACCTCACGATCCGATTTAACCACCAGGAAAGCTGGGATTTCTCTTGGGACCTGGATTTCAGCTGTGACCTGATTCACCACTGCTCTTCTTCCAGCATACAGGCTGGGTAGCTGCAGGTCCACACCAGCGTTTGGTGTCCTTCCCTGCTTCACAGCAAGATCGGGAGGTGACACGAGGAGAGAGCTGGACCTCCCAATCACGCTGCATCCCACAACATCCCTGCCATCCTCCACTGACTGTGCTGGGCGTGTTTAATGGAGTGGCTCAGGCAGGACTAGTGTGAAGAGGTTCCCACGTTTTTTCTCCTGTTTTTCTCCTGAGGTTTCTCAGCTCAACAGCATTTTTTTCCCTTCTGTGTTTTAAGAGCAGTGGGCGCAGGGGAGGACAGTGTGGTGAGCATCGCTGCTCTGCTCACCAGGCATTGCACTGGGCAGCAGACACTTCTCCTGCTTGTTTTAAACGAGTCAGCCAGTACCCATGAAATGAAAGAGCTGAAAACGGGCTGGAAAGGACAGATTGGTGTGGCCAACTGCTGAGAGTGCTCCAGGAGAAATCAGCAGCATCCTCCTTAGAAACACAAGCCAGGCTTCCAGCAGCATCAAAAATGGGAGAGCCAGTGCTGTCTGAGATTTTGTGATTCCTTTGTGATTCTGGAGTGCAAAAAATGGCTACTGAGGTCCACACGTCACCAGTGGACACAAGCAAGGAGGGACCATTCCCAGAGCAAAGATCTTTTGCTGTCTTTGGGCCCACATTTCTCAGGGGAGCTGGGTAACAGGCCCAGGGATGTTTTTCTCAGAGCAAGATTCATGGTTGTACCTCGTGTCCATCTCAGCTAATTTAATCACAGCATTTTAATGAAACTAGACCTAAAAGAGTAACCAATAATCAATGCCAGAATGCACTAATATTATGTACCACAGACTTAACACCTCTATTTTGCACGCTGCTTTTTATTTTTCAGTACCATTTTCTTTTCTTACACAAAACATCCAAGTGGACTAACTAACTTCACTTTAAAACTCTAGTAACATGTGAAAAAGTCATCCAAGTGGACTGACTAACTTCACTTTAAAACTCTAGTAACATGTGAAAAAGTCTTTTAGAGGGGACTCACTGCAAGTAGCCATTAAAGCAATTTAACATGTGGCATTTCAGAACAGAGCTACATGACAGGAGACCTGAGTTCGGACTGAGCAGTTGCTGAGCTGCTGCTTCCACAATTAGTGTGCTTCTTCCTGCAAGTAATGTACGACAGGATAGTTTTCCAAAGAGAAGCAAAAGCACTTTGCACCTACAGGAGATGCAGAGGGAGAGAAGGAAGCAGGGAAAGTTCGCTGTTTGATGCCCTTAATCCTATTATCAGTAGAAGCATCACAAAGCGGGAGTGCAAGAGCTCTCAAAGCATCAATAGAAGAAAAGACCGTATTTTCTTCATGCCCTGCCTCAAAAGTTCAACCACATCTTTTCTCCTGTGTTATTGTGCCAAGATTTTCTTACACAGAGAACAGGGATTGCCTGGCAGTGATGACAAGCCCAGATACATTACTCGTGTGCAGTAGAGATGGACACACAGAAGTTTATTCCCAGTCTCAGAAGAGACTGATGATCCTCAGATACTGGGGCAACTGTGCAAAGAAGGGGTCTAGATCATACTTTTTCTGTAGTTTGCATTTGAAATTTATTCTTTCAGAGTAATTTCATACTTAACATGAGGTCCACTGCTCAGCCTGGGAAACTTGGCACATCTTGTCCCTAAATACTATTTTTGTGCTTTATCAGAGGGAAGAGCTCTTCATTTGTCCACCCTTTTCTACTTCACTTCAAGAACAAGTTCATCTGACATGATTGCAATCTGTCGGTTCAAATATAATGCTAAAAATGCAAACGTACTTTCAGAGGGCAAAGAGACCCAACTTTACTACATTTATGATTTTAGCCAATTACTTCTAAAACACCAAATCCTTCAGCTCACAACGAGAAGGCTCACTGTGAGACACTAACAACCAGTATCAATGTATTTAGCTTGATGTGACTGGTTCTAGATGCAAACACAGAAATAATGTAATAAGCTTCTTTGCTTCAGCCACATAGAAACATCCCCCACCAAAAAAAAAAAAAAGCTACCACCAAACTTGACTCATTTTTTTTAAAGAAAAAGGCAATTTTTCACATTTTAATAGCTTTCATTCCATGTCTTAATAAATGCATGTTTGTTGATTTGTGTAAGCGTGATGTAGGATTCTGCAAATGAATGTAATCTGCAACAGGGGGATAGCTAACCACTAGCTAACACTTTTGAATAATGAATCCCTACTGTATCAGATGGACGCTATTCATAATAATTCCTTGCTTTTCTCATTTTGTCGTGTACAGTAGCGATTAATCAATTTGCAGTGTTATGTCACCCGCAACAAATTGCTAGCACCAAGACAAATTTATTGCTTTATGATAAAAGAACTTGTTTAGGTAGAAATAAATTAAATTTGGGGGTTGTTATTTGAGTTTGATGTTTACATATATGACCCATGCCGCACAGGCCAGCAGAGGTAAGGGTACCCAATTATTACGCCCGTGTTTTGAGGATAGTTCAAAGAGATGCAAAAGCAAATGGTCTGTTTGTACAGCTAACTAGTCCTTGAAGAGAGTGAGTCCTGGGAACTCTGCACCATGAAGGAGGCCCTTCAGAAGAATTTGGAAGGATTATCAGGGAACAGAGTTGTTCAGTGTTTCTTCCATTTTAAGATGACTTGATGCACTCTGTTCTGGGGGATCTAGAGGAGAAGCAGCTCCCAGGGCCCAGACAAGTGACATTTTAACAGCTCTTCTTCTGAAGGTTGTGTTGCTTTGTGGAAGGGGATGAGCAGAAATTGCCTTGAGGGGCAGAGACAGGGAGGTGTGTCTGCCGGGTTGCCCTGTCGTCTCTCTCTGCAGGCAATGGAATGTTGGATGAACCTCTCGACCCTGCTCCCAGCAGCCAGAGGTTGGGTGCTGCTTCTCTGCTCTCACTCCTGCAGCCGGAACCAGCCTCTGAGGTTTCTTCCCAAGGTATTCAGCAGAGATGGCCAGCTTCGAGGGTGAAAAGGCTGACTAACTTCTAGCAAGGAGGATGCAAAGTTGCTGCCTTTATTTATTTTATTTTAGTTTTAGTTTCCTTCAACTTTTGACAAGCTCCAATCTCATGTTAGCTCCTCAATAAATCTTACTTTTCCTCATACTTTCTCCTTCCCACTGCTACAGAAATCACTTTGACTCCCCCTGGGTTAAATGATGCTGTTACTTCTCTTTCTTTGCTTATTTCTTCCACTCTTCACTTTTTCTCATTTCTTGTATTCCTGACCAGGCATTTTCTGTAGCTCTGGATAATACCTCTCCCTTCCCTGCTACTCCCTACTAATGTCCTTGTCAGCCTTCTCCTGAATCATTGCTGCACCGTCCCCAAAGATGTTTAACTGATCTTGAATCACAAGACTGAGAAAACCCAATATATGAAACCATTGCTCCCCACACACACTCCAGCTTGTCAAGATGACCCCAAAATCTGGAGAAAACAGAGGAGGAGAGGAGAGGAGAGGAGAGGAGAGGAGAGGAGAGGAGAGGAGAGGAGAGGAGAGGAGAGGAGAGGAGAGGAGCGGAGAGGAGAGGCGGGAGGCGCAG
>BJBW01014631.1:4476-23191 GCA_004320125.1 Scolopax mira
CACTGGGGGGGCTTTAAGGTCCCTTCCCACCCAAACCAGTCTGTGATTCAATGATTCTATAACCTGCCCTTTCTGAAGCACATGCTGCCATTGAGGGATGTGTTGCTTCAAGGACAGGGCTCTCCCATTCCAAGGCTGGACTCAAATGAAACCCAGTTATCTCGCCCTACTGGGGAGGTGCTCACTCACACAGTGAGTCCTACAGGGAGTGATACAGCCCATTTGCACACACAGAAGCACTGGGAAGCGAGCAAAACAGAGAGTAAACATGGCTTTTCCCTCTGTTTTGTGCATTGCTTTAAGCAGAAACCTCCAACAGGTTCCCTGAGGGGATGGACGTGTCTCTGTGACACTGCATTTGTCCCAAGACAAGGAGTGCTCCCTGCGCTGTTCAGGGTTTGGGAATAATAACTGACCCCACCTTGGGGAGATGGTTTGGGGGGCCTCCAGAGGTCCCTTCCAACCCCATATCATTCTGTGATTCTGAGGACCCATGGCCATATGGGGATGTGATTTTCCTTCCTTCCCCTCCTGAGCCCATCACCAGCTTCCCCTGCTCACACCTTCTTCCCAGCCCACTCTTCCCTCTTGCCACCAAAATTACAAAATCAGGCGGTAAAGATTAAAAGCACTTCTGAAACCATCCTGTGCAAGAAAGGAGCATTTAGAAGGCTAAATCCTCCAATCCCCTTATTCCAATTAGGGTCCTTTCCCTTACAGACCTGGGAGCGGTGCAGGAAAATCACTCCAATCTGCTCTCAGCCACCAGCAGCGTCACTGCAGCTCCTTGCCATGGGGAAGGTTCACCTGCAAACGTAGAAGAGATCATCCCCACTGCACACATGGCCTCACACACACACACATTAAGAAAGAAAAAAAAAAAAAAACAAAAAAAAAAGAATGGGGGAGGTAGAAGTTCCTGAACACCCCATAAGCTGATTAAAGGGTATTTTACTTTTACGTAGGAAGGATTTAGCCCTGTGGTTCCTAGTACCATCTGACCTCAATAAACGCCCATGCCATGGGCGGGTGCTGCTGTTGGATGGGGTCACAGCCTGTGCCTGGGCTCCTCGAAGGTCAGCTGCACCTAGACAGCTTCATGAGAACCTGTGACAGCATGGCTGGATGTGTGTGGTGGATGAGAGGGACCTTCCCCAGCCTTCTCAGCCTGTCTTGACCCTGTGCACTTAGCCATCTAAGTAAGACCTCAGAGAGAGCAGCACAGAGGCTGTAGGACCATTTTGGGATGCACATTTTGGCCAGCCAAGGCCATGGTCTCCATGAAGAAAAGCAGCCCCAGCAGATCCTGAGTTGCTGCAGTGACACAGCTAGGATCTGGACAATGGACAATCTGGCAAGGGATACCTCCTTGTAAGGGTTGCCCTGGATAAACAGCAACCCCAAAGGCCTAATGGGCTTTCAACAGGGCAGAGGCAACAATGTCCACATGACAGTGTAGGAGCATTTGTCCAGCCTGTTCTTAAAGCTGTAGGAGATGGAGTCTGAATGCACCCACACTGCTCCTCCAGCCAAATCACAAGGTCTCTTCTGATATCCCGTATTGATTTCTTTGACGTGTGAATGGGGCTGTGCTCCTTTGTGGCACTTTGCTATCCATCCTTTAAAAACACTCTTAAAAACAGGACATCCTTGTGTCCCATAAGCAGGTAAGTCCCTGGAGCTGGTGACAAGGGTTGGCTCAGCCCTGACTCAGCAGCGTCGGGTACCACAGCTCTGCAAGGAGCAGGGCTTGAACGAGGGCAATAATTTCCTTTTCATCTGTCATTCTTTGAGTCAATGAGAGGGAGCTTCCCTCTGCAGTGCTGCTGCAGGGAGCTGATGGGTTGATTACAGTGATTAATGGGTGAATTAATCAGGCTTTGTGGCCACTGGATGCAGGCAAGGGGAATCTCTGCTCCCACTTGGAACGCTCACGCCGCTGGAGCCTGGGAAAAGCAAGGTGCAAATTCACAAGGCTCCATTCAGCTGATATGGCTGAGCAGCACTCTCCATCACTCCTGTTTCCAGAATGTCTCCTGAGGAGAATTTAATGTTAATTCTGATTAAAGGAGAGTAGGAGAGTCAGCTGTTGTTTCAGAATTGGGGATTTGGCTCGGGCTCCAGTTTATTCAGGTATAAATTTCAACTGGCCTTTGAGTTTCCTCGCCCAAATTCCTTCACCGGGGGCCTCAGGAGCTGCTTTTTAGCTCAAGTCCCTGGTTGTCACCTGCCTTATGGTGCAGCAGAGCTGGACACGGCCACACACCTTTCTACCCCATCACCTTTTCATTCTCTTACGCTGTTACTGCAAGGTCAACCCTTTTTTTTTTTTTATCACAAAGTAGATAAATCAGGTTACTTAGTTCATGGTCTTCCAGTCCCCAGAAGCTTTTACTCTCCTGTTAACCCACCCTCTGCTGCCATCGTGGGGCCACCTTGTCATCACAACCTCATCCCGCTGAGATTCTCACAGCAAACTGATTCCCCCAGAGCCCCGGGGGCATTTCAGACCCATTGAGGTTATTTGCAAAGAAAAGGAAACCACAGTAGAAATTTTTAGCTCCCTATATGTTGTTTAGCCATTTTAAAAAGAAAGGTTTTTTCCTTCTTGCCTTGTTCCTAGGTGGTCTTTCTCAATCGTAGATGAGAACACCACCATGAGGCCACAAGGAAGCCAGCCACTACCAATGCAGACAGAAAATATGAATATTGAAGATATGGCTATTTAAATACAAAGAACAAAAATACAAGAATTGCAGATAGAGCTTAGTAACGTGGTTCAGTGATTTTATTTTTTTTTATCAGAGTTAGGTTGATGGTTGGACCAGATGATCTTAAAGGTCCCTTCCAACCCAGACAATTCTATGATTTTATGTCACTAATGCCACTTGGAGCTCCCAAAGCAGGGCTGGGTGCCCAGAAGAGCTTTCAGCTGCCATGGGAGAAGGATGTGACTCACAAGACTCACATCTCCTTGTGCAGAGAGGAAATGCAGTGAATGAGGCCGTAACACCACAGAGAGTTGTATCAGAGTGAGGGTGGGAGAAATGCCAGCATCTCCTTAGGGAAAGGGGAGGAAAATGGTTGGGAAATGCCTGGATAAATGCAGGACTGACCTGCACTCTCTCCAAGGAGGAGCAAGCAGTGGCCATGGCACCTCTCAGTCCCCCAGTCCTGGAATGGGGGCTGGAATGTCCCTGCTGTTCCTTTCCCTCCCTTTGCAGGGTCCGGCGTATCCCGTGGTGCTGGGGTGTCCTGCTCAGCAGTTATTCTCGTTATCCTTCCAAGGGAAAGATGAGGGGAAAAATCAGGACATTCCCAGCCCTCCAGTCATGGGGATACCCTCTGCTTTTCCAAAGAAAAAAAGAAAAGCAGACAAGAAAAAGTGTAGTATAGCTCCCATTTCTCCAGTCGGAAAATAAGATTTGTTTATAATGATTAATCCTTCCAAGCTAGTTTATACAACCAAAAGAAGGAGAGAAAGGACATAATCCTATTTTCTCCCTCCACTTCCATGTTACGTTTAGTAGCAGCATTTGAGAACAACCAGCTCCAAACCCCAGCACAGGCAGGGAATACATTCAGGATGTTTTCCAAAGGCTTCTTCCTTTGAAGCTGTGATATAGGCTGTTCTCAGCAGACCTTTCCCAGAAATGGCTGTGAAACCACAGCCTGAAAAGGATTGTCCCCTCATGCGAAAGTCACCCCTCGTCCTACTGATCAGATGATGTTTGCCCTAAAAAAGTGACACGTTGTTTAGCCAAATCTCAGGTGTACATACACACACACACACACACACACACACAGATCCTGGCAATGGCAAACAAAACCCAAGCCAGGATTAAAAAAGAAGAACAGAAGATTAAGCTCCTATCAAGAGGTAATTAAAGCCAGGAGGAGAGATAATGAAGACAATCACAATGAATCAATTGGTAGAGGGATGTTTGCCCAACAAATTACTGACATAGACAGAAGCAGGAATTATTGCCCATCAGCAGAAATACAGTCCATCAAACTGCTGCGAGTGACCTGATCAGGTTTAGAGAGTAATTAAAGGGACATTCCAGCCTGGATGCATTATTTGCTGTTAATCACGATTACTCATATTCATATCTTTCGCCAAATAATTGCTTCTGATAAGGGCTGCAGATTTAAAGGGGGTGATGGAGAGGAGTGGGCCAGTGGTGCATCGTGGCCAGCTGAGAGGCAGGACTGCCCACGGGTCGGTGAGTACCTCGGGGCTGACGTGGTCGGCCTGGACCAGTTCCTCCTTCCCTCCTTCTGTTTTTGGGTGATGCATTCCAGGCTTTCGTGATGCTTTGCTGAGCCGTTGCCATAAAGCCACCCATCTCCTGAGAAGCAATGCTGGTAATATTAGGGGGGGGGGGGTGTGTCCTCCTCTGAAAGGAGGAAAGAATGGAGCCCAAACAGCCACTGGACCAGAAGGCTTCCAGAGATACATGGTCTTTAGTTTTGGGTAGAGCACGGTGGGTGGGCAGGGGGGAGCTGCACAAACTGGCTGTGTACCAGCCTTTCTGGAAGCTCTCCTATCACCAGTGCTCCTGCAGGTGATGGGAGCTGTGATCCAGCAAAGCCTGTGGGTGCAATCTGACATTTCAGCAGTAGGATTTGTTTGCTGGGAAGAGCTGAGACGTGCCCAGGTCCTGGGCTGGCTTGGTGAGCACTTCTGTCGGCTACAGGTCCCAGCTAGACAAAGAGTTTGCATTCCCAGCATAACTGGGAAGGGCAATATAAAGCTCAGAAGTATCTCAAGAAGGTTAAACAGTTCTACTGTGATGACTCTGAAGATCTACCTCCTGACTGATTAAGAAACCCAATGCAATACATGGATATTGACACACAGGAGAAGTTCCCCAATGGCCATTACTGTCCTGAGCAATTTCAGCAAGCACAGGGGAGACAAAATGATGTCCAGAGAGGGAGAAGCTGATCCGCTTGATTAGCAGCAGAAAGGTTATGAGGAAGGGAAACTTTGGAGCTAGGGATGGGCTTTAAAATGGACTTTTAAAGGCTCCAAGTCTAAAAGAGCCCAGGTTTGGCACGAGGAAGGGCAAAATGCCATGGTGAGATCCTGGCTGGGGGTCAAGGCATCACGTGTGGGACTGAAGGACAGGCTCAGGATCCAGGTCTCCCTTCCCTGAAGGGTGGTGTGCTCTGGCTCGGGTGGCAGTCGGTACTGGGTACTGGGTAGCGGTACTGGGGAGGCTTCTGCTCTGTTCAGACTCCAATAAGAAACCAATCTTTGAAATGCCCTTCTTGTTTTACTTATTCCACTCCCCTCAAAGCCAAATCAGGCCGGAAAACACAACGCTAAAGCATCGGAAAGTGTGTGTGAGATGAAGCTTATGGCTCCTCAGTCACACAGGACCTCTCACCTCTCTGCTCCGCAGCCCCCATTAAATCCTTGTGCTGTGGCTTATGGCGAATAAATGTCTGTATGAATCCCCCACTCGTCTCCTTCCTCTTCTCATCTTGCACCATCTCCCGAGCAGCAAACAGTCCCAGAAGGGCGGCTAGAAAGAGTTCAGGAAACTCTGACAGTCCTTCAATGCGCTTTGTACTGTAAAATAAAACTGAAGTGGGAGGACTTTGATTTTGAGTTAGCAAGTACTGCCTGAGAGCCTCCAGGACAGCAACTGAGAAAGCGAGCTTTGCTTCTCTGCCGCAGGAAGGCTGGGATACTAGAAACTACAGGTATGGCTCCTGTGTCACCCCTGGGGAGACGTGTGTGCCCTCAGAGACAGGCACATCCACACCTCTGCAGGCACAGGGCTGCAAAAAGAGCTTGGAGATAAAAGGGAAAAACATGCAATGGCTTGTGATAAACAAAACGTGCTTTTCTTTTCTTTTTATATCTGTAAAAAACCAAAATACAAGGTTCTGCTGACACTGAAATGTGTTATTTCTTTTTTCCTTCTCGGAAGGGTAGAGGATAGGCAGATGCTGGCACAGACAGGAGCCCGTCCCTTCCCCTGTGTGTAGATTAACTTTTATTTAGTACATGCCATTTTTTTTTGTCTGAAAAAAACCTGAACAGGTTTCTTCTGGGCATCCTCTAGGTATATTAATAAGATCCATGTGGGGTGGCTTTGTGGGTGCTTGAAATCCTCTCCCTGAAGGCTCAGCTCTCAGAGAGTGGGGTTGATTCCCCGGTGCGGTGCTGCTGATGGATGAACTCAGGAGATGCTCAAGGCACATTGTACCCACAGCAGAGCCCCTTCCACGGAGCTGCACGGAGTCGGTGATGGGATAACAGCTACAGGTAGCTTCCACCTCACAGACAGGCCACACAAGTGATTTCAATTGTTCATCTTTGGTATTTTAAAGAAATACTACCTTTGCTGGTAGGAATTGCTGCGGGATTCAGTTAGAGTGGTGTCACTTGGACAGCTCTGCCTCCTGCGTGCGAGAGAGCTGCACCAGAGACCAAGGTCATTCGTTCTGCTGCTCACAAAACCTTGTGCTTTAATTCAGGAGAGAACATGGGGTGCCGGGTGACTGGTCTGTGTCAACTAATTCTTCCCTTGGTTGTCCTCTCACACTTCTCAGCATCTCTTCCATCCCGGGAGAGGTAAGCATTTCTTTGCCTCCGCTTCTTTTTTCTCTGTAGCTTTTGTTCAAAGAGCCCGCTAGCTGTAAAGCCAGCCTTTTATCTTCCTCACAAAACTTGCATCTGCTTGACTGATGGATTTTTTTTTTCCCTTCCCTAAATTGATTTAGTTAAATGAGTGCAAATCTTGTAAACATTTTTCTTGCTTAAGAATGGAAACATTGATTTGACTTAATTCAGGAGAAAAATGAGGACCCCAAATAGATCAAACTGCAGTAAAAAAGACACTCTTGAGTCTGTTTCCCTGCAAGGTCCTTTTCTGGCCTTAAACCCAACCCTTTTCACTTCTTTTTTCTCTTCTAACCTCCCAGGACCGAGAGACATTCTGATGGGCTCTTCCACAGCGAGCTCAGCAAGATGAATGGCAATGCCTATGTGCAGCAATTAGTCAAACACCTGGTGGGCCTCAAGGAGAGGTAAGGACCAGTCAAACCCATCCTCTTGGGACATGGAAATCTCCAGCAGCAGGTGGGATCCCAGAAATGAAGCACAGATCCCAGTACAGGTTGGGGGTGACCTGCTGGGAGCAGCTCTGAGTAGAAATTCCTAGGAGTCCTGGTGGACAAGAGGATGACCATGAGCAGACAACGTGCCCTGGTGGCCAAGAAGGCAAATGGCATCCTGGGGGGCATCAGGAAAAGCGTGGCCAGCAGGTGGAGGGAGGTCATCCTGCCCCTCTGCTCTGCCCTGGGGAGGCCCCATCTGGAGCACTGGGACCAGTTCTGGGCTCCCCAGTTCCAGAAGGACAGGGAACTGCTGGAGAGGGGACAGCAAAGGGCCACAAAGATGATGAGGGGCCTGGAGCATCTCTCTTAGGAACAGAGGCTGAGGGACTTGGGTCTTTTTAGTCTGGAGAAGACTGAGGGAGGATCTGATCAATGCCTATAAATACTTAAAGGGAGGGTGTCAGGAGGACAGGGCTGGTCTTTTTTGAGTGGTGCCCAGGGACAGGGCAAGAGGGAATGGGTACAAACTTGACCATGAGAATTTCAACCTAAACATGAGGAGGAACTTCTTTCAGGTGAGGGTGTCAGAGCCCTGGAAGAGCTTTGCCCAGAGAGGTGGTGGAGTCTCCTTCTCTGGAGACATTCAAACCCCATCTGGACATATTCCTGTGGGACCTGCTCTGGGTGGACCTGCTCAGGCAGGGGTCTGGAGGAGATGATCTCCAGAGGTCCCTTCCATCCCCATAGCATTCTGCAATTCTGTGAATGAAGGGGGATGCCCATGGGACCAAGCTATCTCCAGCTCCAGGGCCAGCCTGAGCACTTCATCCGGAAGACACCCAAGATGAAAGGAGGCAGAAGAGGAGAAAGGGAGGGATAGAGGGGTCCTTGATGGTGGGAAGAGAGAATTTCCTGTGTGCTGTGCTAAGCCCCACACCACAGGGCTGGGAGGAGCAGCTGCTGTTCTGCATTTTCCCTGGCACAGGTCCCAGAGGCACTCGGATGGACTCTTTACCAGCGAATACAGCAAGATGAGAGGAAATGCTCAGGTTCAGAAATTCATCCAGAACCTCATGGGCCGCAAGCGCAGGTAGGAGCTCTGCTTCCTGGGGCAGGGGAAGGCAGGTTGGGCTGTGCAGGCAGCAGGGAGACACAATTATTTATATATATATATATATATATGGGCAACACGAGGTCTTTGATTCTCTTTGAGAGTGTAGTGCATATCAAAATGCATATTGAAACCTGTCCATCTGCCAGTTGCCTCCAGGGAACGTTCAGATTGGATATTACGAAAGAAGTTTTACACAGAAAGGGTTATTAAACCCTGGAATGGGCTGCCCAGGGAAGTGGTTGAGGCACCATCCCTGGAGGGATTCAGAAGATAGGTTGACATAGTGCTTAGAGACATGGGTTAGTGGGGGGGTGTGTGTGTTCTCTTGTATGGTTTTCTTTTGTTTTGTTTTTTTTTTTTTTAATGCAGAGATAGGTTGATGGTTGGACTAGATGATCTGAAAGATCCAACCCAGATGATTCTATTCTAATAGTTTCCCCTGGAAGTCACATGGGAATGACATGGTCAACTCAATGGGTCTGGGATGGTGAACTCAGCAGTTCCCAGATCACATGGGGGAGCTGAGAACCTGTATCCCCTGAGTTCTCTGTTCCTTTGGTATGCTTTTCACCTTGGTGATCTACAGCAATTAGTTTCCCCTGGAAGAAAGAATCTGAGCCTGATCTGAAGGCCATACTTCTTTTCCTTCCTGCACATCTACAGTGACAGTCAGCAGGTTAATGGAGTGGGGACCATGGGGCAGGTTGGTGAAGGGGTGAACCTGCCTTCCAGACAGCAGTGCTGCTTCACAGCTGTGGTGGTTACACTATTTGGGGGGTTAAAAAAAAATCTTATTCTTTTTATTTATCTAAACCAGCTCTCCTGGCCCAGTCAACACAGATGTGCAGGGGAGGGAAGAAAACAGCCATGAGGAGCTTTGTTTTATGTGGCTGTACCAGAGCTTTCTGAACACCAGGTAGGTAGGACAGATTTGTCATTTCTATGGCCCTGCTCACCAGGTATGAAGCCGAAGTTTTGGTAACTTGTAAATGTGCAGTTTTTGCCCAAAGTGCAGAGTTCTAATGTCATGCAGCAGATCAGAGGAGCTCAGCTGATACCCTCACAAATATCCTCAGAAAGGGAAGGGTGGAAGATTTATTAGATTGTTCATATTTTAAGACCGCTTCTGGCTCATTCCCCGTCAGGTTGTGAGGCAGGGTCTCGGGGACTGCCCGAATTGCAGCCCTCCAGCACAGGCTTTTGTACCTCCTGTCCCTCTGCCACACTCCAGGCCTGGTTGGCAGAGCCAGAAAAGCAAATGCTCTACTGTAACTGCACGGTGGGATGTGGCTGTGTGCAAGCTCACTTGATTTCCATGTCTGCCTCCACAGTAATTGCTATTTCCACCCATTGCCAGGTCCTGCCCTTGGGCCACAATAACCCCCAGGCACCGCTACAGCCTGGGGAAGTGTGTCTGGAGCTGCCTGGCAGAAGAGGACCTGGGGGTTCTCATTGCCAAGCAGCTGAATACGAGCTGTCAGGGTGCCCAGGTGGCCAAGAAAGCCAACGGCATCCTGGCTTGGATTAGAAATACTGTGACCAGCAGGAGCAGGGAGGTGATTGTCCCCCTGGACTCAGCACTGGGGAGGCCACACCTGGAGCGTTGTGTCCAGTTCTGGGCACCTCAATCCAAGAGAGACATCGAGGGGCTGGAGCGGGGGCAGAGGAGGCAACGAAGCTGGTGAAGGGCCTGGAGAACACATCGTATGAAAAGCGGTTGAAGGAGCTGGGGCTGTTTAGTTTGAGGAAGAGGAGGCTGAGGGGAGACCTCATCACTCTCTACAATTACTTGAAAGGTCACTGTAGAGAGGTTGGTGCTGGTCTCTTCTTGCAGGTAATTAGTGACAGAACGAGAGGGAATGGCTTCAAGCTCCAAGGGTAGATTTAGACTGAACATTAGGAAAGAATTTTTCACAGCAAGAGTGGTTGGGCATTGGAAGAGTCTGCCCAGGGAGGGGGTTGAGTCACCAGCCCTGTATGTAGAGTCGTTTAGATGGGGGAGATGGTGTAGGGGAGAACTTTGTAGAGTAGGGTTGATGGTTGGACTCCATGATCCCAAGGGTCTTTTCCAACCGAAATGATTCTATGATTCTATGTGCCAAGCCCACCTGGATTCAGTGTTGCCTTACCTAAAGCAAAGCTGGCATTGAGGTTTATAGTTCAGCAGTGTGGAATAAAAGCCAGTTATTAAAAATAATAAAACCCATGGAAATGAAATTGTATCTTTTTCTAATCATAAAGTTGTCATCCTGGGCTGAAACAATTCATCCCATTAGGAAGCCTGATCTGGCAGTTAAAAGAGAAAGTCTTTGCTCCCCTGTTGTGATTCAATTACTAATTCAAACACACACCTCAGGACAGGCTGTCCCAGCACCTGGACACTGTCTCTTGCTAGTGAGCAGCCACTTTCACTCAGACATTTCACTGTCAAATCAGTAAAATCAGGAGGAATAAGCTGGTCCTTATTGCCTAGAATAAATGGGGATGACAACAGTGATAGTGGGGTGCCTGGTTGCAGCCAGCCATGACCTGGGTCTCTCTATCCTATCTCTCCTCCCAGAGTAATCTTTGAATTTCACAAGGTGGCCTTCTCACCCTTCCAGCAGTCCGTGCCCCCAGGTAAAACAAACTATCACTCCTTTTCTTTCCCTTCCAACAGCCACTCGGACAGCGATGCCAGGGAAGCTGCTGCCATCACCAGCCAGTACGTTTGCCCCATTTCTAAGCACCTGGTTGCAGACACGAGGGAAGACACAGACAGTTTCGACTGATGGTGAAGTGAAAGAAAAAGCCAAGGGGTGGGTCGGCTTTGCATGCACATAGCCTTGAAAATAAGCAAGGAAGCTATTGAATTTGCTTAGGAAAAACTCTTGAGATCAGCAAAATAAAAAAAAAAAAAAAAAAAAAGCAAAAAAAAGAAACATGTAAAGCAGCCAAAAGCCAATAAAACCTCTTAGAATATCGGGTGAAATACACATCGGTGTGACCCGTGTCAGCAGATGGAGCCTGAAGGAAGCACATCACTTCCCCTTTGTGTTCACCACCACCCGCCTGCTTCTGACCTCAAATAAAGATTTATTAGCTACGCCTGTGCTTTGGCTGCTTTTTGGGATAAGGTTGATATCATTACTAGGTTTTGGACCATTAGGAATTTTTGGGGGGGAGGGCGGGGGGAGAAGCTTCCCCCAGGTATGTCCTGTTGGGACAAGCTGGAGTCCATGGACACATCTTCTGGGGCTGGGACCAGGGACTCCTCACGTTATCAGGGCCTCCGTTCAGCAGACACTTAGTCAGGTGATGGATTTTATTGCAAAGAGATGGAGTGAGAGCCACACCATGTAGATACACCCAGTATGCATTGTTCCCACTCCATTCTGCCCCTGGGTTTACTGGTCCAGCTTTCTCACAGCTGCTGAAGACAAAGGTCCACTCGGAGGAATTTGTTCCCACCACTTAACGAGGTTTACACATTACCTCTGTACCACACTCCCTGGCAGATGCCTCCTCTGATAGAACAGCAACTCCATCTTTCCTGTAAAACCAGCAGATTTTGAACAGGAGCTCTAAAACAAGGCATCCTCAGCTGCAATCACGTATGCCTGTTGCGAAACGACTCAATCCATTCTGCACCATCACTTTTCACCACTTATGATGGACCTGACACCTGAAAAGAAGCTGTTCCCTCTCAAATGTTCATCTCATCCCCACCGTAGGGACACTGAAAGACTGTTCCTGCAGACCTTGGCATTTGTTTATTTTGGTCTATAGGAAATCTCTGCCAGAAAGGACTTGACTTGAAGGACTTTTGGAAGAGCGTTGACAGCCCGTCTGTATGTTGTTAAGCCACTAATGACCATCTGGTGGAAACACAGCCACCTGAGAACTTTCTGAAATCAAGTGGCATATTAAAAGGAGAAGTCAGAGCAGCTGCCCCTTTTCTCCTCCTACACAATGGGCAAGTTGAAAACAATGGTGTTTCTTTGCAGAAGGGGACAAACACCTCTCCATGTAGTGTTTAGCTTGGAAAAATTTGCACAGGCTCAGGAAAAGGTAGGAGAAGAGAGCAGAATAGCAGGCTATTGAGGCTTCAGGGAGGTGCTCAGATGTAAATAATTGGAGGCTGGATGGAGATTCTGGAGAACATCCCTACAAAGAGCCTCTGCTGGCAACTGGTAGAAGGGGACATGTCTTCTCCCTACAAAGTTGCTGGGTAATCACTGGACTGAGCCTGGCTGCTGTCTCTGGATCCACTCTGCTCACCCTAGGAGGGCACTGGAGGGTGGCTGGGAGTGACAGGTTGTCTCAGGAACAAGGTTGTCTCAAAAAGGTAACCAGTTATCTCAGCCCAAGGACTGGCACAGCACCTAGCTTCTTCCCGTACCACCCAAACAGAAGAGCAGCCAAGATGGCTTTGTCTTCACCGAAGCGTTCGCCTTTTCCAGAAATAAAGATGAGACATTTGAGAAGTGGCCTTTAAATTTAAAAAAAAAATAAAAAATAAAAATCTGTTTTTCAGGAACAACATGACAGACTGCAGCTTGGAGAGAAACTGTAAGTCATGGGAACAAAACCTGTTTATAAAAGGGAATGTGGGTGCTGTGGTTTCATCTAGGATAGAGTTAATCTCTCACTAGCAGGTGGTGCAGTGCTATGGTTTGGATTTGGGATGGAAGAGATGTTGACAGAGATGGGTTTGGTTGCTGCCTTTTCTGCTCCTCACACCAGCCCATCAGCGAGCAGGCTGCGGGGCACAAGATGTTGGGAGGGAGCACAGCTGGGACAGCTGACCCCAAGTGACCACAGGGATATTCCATGCCATATGGCATCGTGCTCAAGATCTAACACTGGGGAAGAAGGAAGGAGGGGGATGTTCAGAGGGATGGTATTTGTCTTCCCAAATAACTGTTACACGTGATAGAACCCTTCCTTCCTGGAGATGGCTGAACACTTGCCTGCTGATGGCAAGCAGGGGATGAATTCCTTGTTTTGCTTTTCTTTGGCTTTTGCTCTACTTATTAAACTGTCTTTATCTCAACCTACCGGGTTTTTTTCCTCATTCTTCTGATTCTCTCCCCTGTTCCAACTGGGAGAGTGAGTGAGTGGCTCGTGGTCCTAGGTGCTGGCTGGAGTTAAACCACAAGAGCGGGCCATGCAGAAAAAGACTGGCTAAATAAATAAGACATAAGAGGTTTAGTAGCATCATCATGCCTTTTTCCAGGAAATGATCTGACCAAAATAGATCCTGGCACATCAGAAAGATAAATTTGCCCACTTCCTCCCCGGTGGGAGAGGCTGGAATATACAGACAACTTCCCAAGTGTCAGCCCTTGTCCTCTTTTGGGCTCATCTCAGCGGGGTTGGATCTCAATTCTGAAATGCTTCAAATGGGTCCTTGTTGCTACAGAGAGTTTAGGATAGGAAAGACCTAGGAACAAAGCAGAAACAGGAATTCATGTGTTATCATGTTCCGTGAGTGGTTAATGTCTTTCAATAAGTCATCCAATGAGGCAAAGAGGCAAAGGTTAATGGGAACAATCTACTCCAGGCAGATGATGTTTTTTGCCTTTGTGAAACAGTGAAGGCAGAAGACGGAACCGGGAGAAACAAGGGGAGAAGTGGATCAGCTTAATCGGAAACAGGGATTTTTTTAAATTTTTTTTTTTCACCAACCAGCAGCTCACCATGGCTGTTTCTCACCAGCTCCTCACCTCCGTGCTCTTCCTGCTGCCCTTCACGACACAGGTCTCAGCGCAGCAGCAGCCAGGTAAGCTCTTGCAGGTCGGTGAACGCAGAGGAACCACCCCCATGGCAACAGGTCCCACCATTACAGGTTGGGAGATTTTCACACTCCTACTGGGATACAGCTTTGTGCAACAACCTTCTCCCCAAGGGTAACCAGAGGGGTCTCGGGTCTCGCCCAGCTCTGCCACAATGTGAATCCCTGTGTAATTTTGTGTCTCATTTGTGTATTTTTCCAGGATGCTCTGTCAGTGACAGCAATCCAAGTGTTAATGAAAATAACCCTCCTGGCTACGTGGTGGCCACTATCCACACGGAACCAGGCTTCACTGTAACCATTGCCTCTTATTCCCTCGATGCCAATTTTTTTGCTATCGTGGGGTCCGAGCTGCAGCTGACCCAAAGCGTGGACTATGACGTAAGTCTTCATCCGCTGGGATCTAAGGGTGAGATGGATAATGTTAGGATGTGATGAGTTTCAACCTGGGCCTTGGCCTTCCAGGGATTCGCAACCTGTTTCCAAAGCATCTAGTAAATAGCTTTGAAAAAGAAACCTATGTCAGTTGGGTTTGGGTTTGTTGCTTGGGAGGTTAGCCCTTCCACAAGTTGGGGGGGGTGGGTGCACGGTAGGGCCACTGTCACCTTCCTTCAGTGATTCTGTATGAATTAAAGCAAGGGAGAGTTTTACAACCAAAAATGTGACAACTGTAGTCTGCAGAGCTCTCCAGGGTTCATAAAACGATCTCATTTACCTGTAGAAACCACAGCTCTGAGCAGTCAGGCCATCTCACGTGAAGCCTAAAGCCAGTATAAAAGGTCAGTGTGTTTAGTGAAGTCGCTGCTAAATTATTTTACCTTCCCAAAGTGCTCCATACGCTGCCACAAGCACCCTTAAGCTGCCTTTTCCCCACATTTATTTGAGCAAGGAGCAGCAGAGTTATCACCCTGCAGGTGACACTGTACTTGCTGCATGGTAGACCTCTGTTTCATTCAATTTAAACTGAAACCTCTGTTTGAATTCACCTAAAGTAGGAGAAAATGGCCAGTTAGCTCTGCCAACGTTTTACAGGAATCGCAGGGATTGATGCTGGAAGATTGGTGTGATTTGACTCCATCATAAACAACATCCCATCACGGATGGATGGCTGTGCAGGAAAGAAAAGAAAAGATAGAAATGCCTGAAAACAAGATAAAGCCCAGCAGCATTTCTGATTCGGCAATGCCTGTATTTGTCTCATTCACTTTAGAAAGAGTTAATACATCTTGGCTTGTTTCTACAATGGCTGCCCTTTTGTTTTTGCATATACAGAAAACCACCGTGCTGCTGCTGACCCTGACCTGTGAGAGCTCTGCTGGGCAGGTGAGTGCTCCTCCGAACACTCAGCCCTCTCAAAGGTACCACGGGGCAGCACCCGGTCCCTCTGCCCTTCCGAACCCAGGGCGGGGACAGGAGGTGTCCTTTTTGGACACACACACTCCTCTCACCGTCAGAGAGAGCGCCCGAGGATGTGAATGGGGAGGGGGTGGGAACAAACCTACAAATACCATGCAGACCGTGGGCAGCCTCATCCAGCCCCCAGCCCCTCCAGGATCGGCTCCCAACAGTCCGATTTTTTGTCTTGGAATCTCTCGCTTTTGCCCTTTCTGCAGACACAAGATTTGGAAATTCAAGTGACCATTCTCAACTTGAATGATAACAGCCCGGTGTTCACTCACGGGAATCTCACGGTGGCTGTTCCCGAGGTAAGCCTTTCGTGGCAGTGAAGAGAGTGGGACCAAGGAAGGGTTTTCAGGGAGACATCTTCAGCTTATTTCACAGAAAGAATAACCACAGCGGCTTTGTTTCAGGATGCAAAAGTGAATACAACCGTTGTGGACCCTGGGGAGCTGAGCGTGAACGATGGTGACGCGGACACCATATACTATGAACTCGCAACGAAAGTGGCGGTGAGCATCTTTGGGGAGAAAAAATGATAGGTCTGGAGAAGTCTTTGTGTTTAGGTCAGAAAAGCTCCAGCTGTGAGGCCAAGGCCACCGTATTGCGTTTAGTTCTCTGACAGCTTCTGGAGGAGGTATGTCTTTCGCAGAACCCAGGCACTGGTTTGGTTGGCAGAACAGAGCAATCAACATTACAGCTATTGAATTCTTTTATTGCTGAGGCCTTTATTACACTGTACAGGTTAAACTTTCATCTAGGCTACTGTGAGCCATACGATCCAGGGAAGTCTCTTTGGGATGGTCTGTAAACATATCAGGAGGGACCTTTGTACCCCGCAGAGTTCAGAATTGCACTGAGTCAGAGAAGGAAAGGAGGAGCCATTCATTGTCCTGTTTGCCAGCAGCATCCGTGCGGAGAGGAGATAAGATGAGCTCCCCAAGACCACAGACAGAGCCTTTGGCAAAGCCAGAAGCAGACACTGCTCTCCCCGGGTCCCAGTTTAGCACCTTGTTTGCTTGATAATATGGGAAATGAATTGCACGCACAGTTAAATTGATGCCAGCCTAGAGTGTAAGGGCTAGAAACCAAGAAAAAGTACATTCAAAAGAAATGCAAAATGTATATTGACATTTTTAAAAAGCATTGTCTGACACTCTGCCTCCATTACCTCCAGAACCCCGGGGATTTTAAGGGCTGTGAACAGAAACCACAAATTCTTGAATTTCAGCTGTGGGACTTTGTACTCACATTGGTTGTAAATCCGGGGGGATTTAGAAATTCAGAGGAACTCTAGTCAAGATATAAGATTAAAAGGAAGTGCAGAAGGTTGTAGAGTAAAATGCAATTTATTTCAGTTTATCTTTACTCTCCTTCCAAAGGTCAGCTGTGCTAGACTAAGGCAAGTGATCTCACCAGCTCTTGGGTGCTGAGCCATCTCTGACCTGTTCTGTGCATGGGTGGGAGATCGTTTGGCTGTCATGGACCCAAAATCAAGGATTGTTGACAACCTGTTGAGTGTAGGAAATAAGCAACTCTGGGGTGTGATACTAAAGATTAAATCAACCTGGTGTTCTCACCCTGCACCCCACATCCAGGTTCCCAGACCTAAAGGTCTGATTGGGATGACAAACGCAGCACTGAGCAGTATTTTGTACATGTCTGTGATTGAGCCTGCTGATAGGGTTTTTCCTGTTTTGTTTTGGGTTTTTTTCCCCCCAGGGCACAGAAGGCTATTTTGCCATAAAAGGAGTTAATAACCCAGCAATTTATTTACAAAAAGCATTGGACTATGAGAAGTTTAATTTGGCAACATTGTTCTTGTACGCAAGGGTGAGTTCATTAGGAGAAATAAAATGCCCTGAGGGTAAGTCCATGTGGGAGATCTCTGGGGTGGCAGGATGGAGGGTGGATATTGGGGATGGTGGTTTTGGAGCAGCCTTCCCCCCTCCACTGAGGGGGACAAGAATTACACAGTGACCGTGTCCAGCCTCACATTCGGTTCACCTTTGTCAGTAGAATGAGATAATTCACTGTTTTAGCTAATCTTGCATAAACTGCTGAACTTTAGATGGAATGGAGTTACAACAGCTAAAAGCCCTTGGGCCACTGGCTTTTGCAGGTGGGTTCTTCTTTTGGCAGTGGAACTTTTATCTCATGAGTGGGCTTTGCCTTTGGGTACAGGACAGGCCTCTGGACAGCTCTGAACTGACCAACACAGCTACCGCAACAATAAACATACATATTGAACAAGCTGACACCAAATCGCCCTGGTTCAAACCCTGTTCCTTCATTAACACGGAGAAGAGCATCTGCATCAACAGTGGCTACACCGGGACGGTGAATATCTACGAGCTCCCGGTAAGCAGGCGTGATTGGACTGTATCCTTGATGCCATCCTCAGACAATATCCAGATGGTATTCCTAGTGGGTAGTGCCTAATAACTTCCAGGAGCTTGTGGTGATCTCCATCCATCCGTCCATTCAGCATGACAGGGAGCCTTTATCCTCCTGGGAAGTGGAGGTTCCCCCTCCCACCCCAAAAGGCACTGCTGGTCCTTGTTTCTGCAGCTCACAGAATCACCTAGGTGGGAAGGGACCTTTTAAGATCATCTAGTCCAAACAAAAAAAAAAAGACAAAAAAAAATCTCACAAATGAACAAAAAGAAAAACCACACCACACCCAAAACACCACCAACCCAACACTAATCCATATCCCCAAGCACCATGTCAACTTGTCTCTTGAACACCTCCAGGGATGGTGCCTCAACCACTTCCCTGGGCAGCCCATTCCAAGGCTTAATAACCTTTTCCCTGTAAAACTTCTTTCCTGATATCCAATCTGAACCTTTCCTGGTGCAACTTGAGGTCATTTCATCTAGTCCTGTTGCCTGTGACTTGGGAGAAGAGACTGACCCCCCTACCCCTGGCTACACCCTCCTTTCAGGGAGTTGGAGAGAGTGAGAAGGTCTCCCCTCAGTCTCCTCTTCCTCAGACTGAACACCCCCAGCTCCTTCAGCCTCTCCTCATAAGACTTGTGCTCCAGACCCCTCACCAGCTTTGTTGCCCTTTTCTAGACCTGCTCCAGCGCCTCAAGGTCTTTCTTGGGGTAGGGGGCCCAAAACTGGACACTTGAGGTGTCCAGTTGAGGTGGGGTCTCACCAGTGCCCAGTACAGGGGGATGATCACCTCCCAGGTCCTACTCACCACACTGTTCTTGATACAGGCCAGGATGCTGTTGGCCTTCTTGGCCACCTGGGCACACTGCTGGCTCATGTTCAGCCGACAGTCGACCAACACCCCCAGGTCCTTTTCTGCCAGGCAGCTCTCCAGCCATTCTTCCCCAAGCC
>BJBW01014632.1:0-21106 GCA_004320125.1 Scolopax mira
TCCCTCTTGTTCAATTCCATGCTGCTAAGTTGAACAGAAGACAAAGTCTTCTACTGTTTGTGAGATGGAATTTTTTTTTGTGGGCTTCTGATTGAGGTTCTGTAGAATAGGATTGTTCTCCATATTTTACTCTTCTCACATTCCTTGGATAGCTTTTCTTTCTGCTTTTCCTCCTGTTAGTCTTATTAGATTCTGTTTCTACAGTTTAAAAATGAAGAAATGCTTACGAGGGGGCTGACTTCAAGGTAGTAGAACATTTCCTGATTAGTATTTTTTATCTGAAACATGAAGAGATACTGGGGAAGGACCTACCAGAAGAGTTAAAGTTAGATTCAGAAGTGGTTATCTCTTGTTTCTAGTTTGCTGCAGAAATGACTAATGACTTGCTTTGCTTTGTTAACTACCCTCATCACTATCTGCTGCCTTTCCAGGGTAAGAAAGAAATACTACTAGAGGGATTTGGCCAAGAGTCTGCCTCTGCAGCAGTAGAGAAGTGTCAAGAAAACTAGGATATTTAAAGTGGAAAGTTAACATGAAATGGAAAAGTTTGAAAAGACAAAACAGCTTGTATCTTGGTGTCACTGTAAGGTGTGGAGCTTTCCTGAAAGTGGTGAAATGTATGATTTCAGAGTGGCTATAAATGTTGGTAGCTACGTTGTATCTCAAGGGTAGGAAGGAATAAGATCTGGAGTAGAGAAAATGCTGTAAGGATTGCAGTTTCACAAAGTGCCTAGAGCAACTCTTTGGAGAACAAAGCGTTGTCAGAAAACACAATGGTGTTACTTGGGAGCTTGTCAGTCCAGACATACTGTCTCAAGTTAAGCTTGGGTGATTCAGAATTGTACTTTAACACAGCTAAGGGATTTTGAAGGCAAGAATGAGTGTTGACAATAATTTTGATAATGTGTTCACGATGAGAGTACCTACATAGGAAGCAAAGCCAAGATATGTAGAGATGCTAGGAAGCGTTTTTGCCTCTTTACTGGTTGGGACTCCAGTTTCTAATTAGTATTGTCATTGTGATCTGTGTGGTTTCATCCCATCTTTGATGAATCTGCCTCAAGGGACTCCTCAAAGGAGGACAGCCTGCAGATTTCAAGACTACATACTAATAATGGAAAGATGTATTGTGCTTGGGAGCTTTCTTTAACTACAAGTAACCGAATAACAAGTGAACAAGAGCAGTGAGGA
Source organism: Scolopax mira (assembly GCA_004320125.1). Lineage (NCBI taxonomy): Eukaryota > Metazoa > Chordata > Aves > Charadriiformes > Scolopacidae > Scolopax > Scolopax mira. Next base: position 1,192 of record BJBW01014632.1, read on the forward strand.
TGTGAGCCCTGGGGAGCAAGCACAGCTGTCTGTACCTCCATGAGAAATTAATCTCAGTTCTTGGAAGGATGGGGATTTCTTACTCATCTTAAGCTAAGGAGCCTGTATTAGTTTACTTTGTCAGTGCTTTACTCTGGCATAGCATGAAAGAGAGACTGTCTATTTCTGTGCTGTCAAAAACTGAAGGCTGTGCTCTGTGTGAGAGGTAGAATAAATGTTCTTGGGGCCGGAGTTGCTTCTCCGTGGTCTGTGATGCACAGACAGAAGAATAACCCATGTTTTTGTGGGCACTGTAAATTCTAACTGTTGCATGTTATGAAAACTAAACAAATAGTGTAGGATTTCATTGGGAAGGGGTATTCTGCAAAGAGGGATTTATTGTTGCTACCTCTGTAAATCGAGACACTGTGGCTTTGGAGCAAAGCAAGAAATAATTCAGGTTGTAAATTAGTGTGTGGGTCAGGTCTGCCCATCTGCCCTGTGCAGAACTGTTTTTCCAAGACCCCTGCTCCAAATCCTTTGTTTATATATCTAATTAAGTATTCAGATATTCAGTAATATCAGTATTACAGTTCAGGAGACTGTTTTCATCATAAATCCTTCTGGATGCTCCTCTAGTGTTAACGAGGGGTTGATGTTATGCTTGTTAATAGCTCAGGCTATTTAGAAATATGTACAAACCCGTTATTTACTTCGGTTACAGGCATAAAAAATGGATTTAGAAGAGATTTTTGAAACCAGTGACAAACTAGTTTCTGACACATTTGAAGACTGGTTTAAAAATAGCTGCTTTTTATCTTGTTGGTGCATAGTCCTTGATTGTTCTTCTTCCACAACTTGGAAAGAATAGAAGCATCCAAACATACAGATATATCACTGAGCTGTATGTATGTTTCATATCTGTTTAGTATATGGGTAGGCTAACAGGACATACAGACTTGAATATTTATTTTGAAAATAGTTTTTGTTACTGTAAAGTCACTTAAGTAAATAAAATTTTGTCTGTATTTGTGGTTTATGTTTTGACTTTAAACTGTTGAGTCACATGTGTTTGGCTGGTAATAAATATACTAAGGAAACTTCCTTTTTGAATCTCTAATATAAGATGTTTTAGTTTGCTTTCAAAATACCAGCTGTGATAGCAAAGCAATACTTTTTTTTTTTTGCATTAAAACAATGTATAAAATAGAATACATACTTTACCAATACTTAACTTTATATTGAGAAATGTTATGGTAAGTATTTGCTTTACATTTACCAAATTTACACAAATTTCCAAAGAACAGAGAATCCTTTAACTAGTCTAAGTATAATCACACCCTTGTGTAACAGCAGCAGCGTATGCATGGAGTTGGGAGGGAGGGAGACTGTAGTTTCCAGTGCATTTTGTGCAAGGGATGAAGAACAACTGGCAAATATAAAAACCTGTATTTTAAGTAATGGTGTGGAAAAGAGCACGGCTTGTCAGCTTGTCATTTAGAGATAGCTTTTAGTGATGCTGCCTGCAGTTTATTTTGGGCTTCTGATAGTCTGCAGTCTTTTTTCTGATTCTTTCTTTCAACTGAAAAAGATGACTTTTTTTAGGGCCTTTTTTCCTGTTACTGCTCATGCTCATAGCCATTGTCATACTGACAATATTTATCTCCTTCTTATCAAAGTATCCTTCCCAATTTTGTTCCAGTAGCTTTTTAGCAGAGAAGCTTGATCCCCAATAAAGCCTACTGTTAAACTGGCTTTCCAATCTTCACCAACTTTGTACTTTCATGAAATACACTGTTATATTTTGACACTGAGTACTAGTCTGCATGTTCAGAAGTATTTCCAGCATTTCTAGCTTACTGTAGCTTGTGTTTTACATCTTTTAAATCCAACTTTTACATTTTTGCCTCGTGCTCCCCACAGAGCTGTTTATTCTACAGTGTGTGTGGTGCAATGAAAGGTGATAATTTGGAGGCTTTGCTGTGTCTATCTGGGGTAATTGTCATTTGGACTTTGTAGCATTATGCTAATATTCCTTTCTTAGCTACACCTGGTGATGGATCCTGCTTGCCTTTGTGCTGTGCTGCTGTTCTGTAGTTGGAAACGGGAGAAATAGCTTGCTGTAGCACCCATTCATTGCAACCAGTTAGAGGTATAGTGTTAACAGTATTCGATTACATTCTCTAATATTTCCTGTGTTTGAGAGGATTAGAAGATTTATTCCTCCCGCTGTCCTCAGCTTAGCTGTTTTCTCTGTACATGTTGATCCTGGCTGTGTGGCTCCTGATAGATGCTTTTATGTTGTGATGTTCACTGGTGTTTGAAATAACTGATGCTTCTGTTTGCATTGCTTGCAGACAAATTTTGGCTTTGTATGTTCTTTAAAAAGCTATTACCTCGGTGTACACTAATTTGTAGTATTGACTTTCACTTTTGAAACTGAATCTGCTTTAAGTTATAGATCCTGTTTGTTAGCCTCCATCCACCAGTCTTGCACCAGCATCTTCTATATCAGCAACTAAAAATATCAGTGTAGACAAGGCCTTGAAGTAACCAGACCAGCACCTTGTGGCTACACAGTGATAATCCATAGAATGTGGACAAAACTGCTAGAACTAATTAAGTTCACAATCGTTAGTGTCAACTGTTTGATGCTTTACATGTGGTTCTCTTGCACTTCTCCACAAGGTTTCTGCACGTTGTCCTTTGTACTATTTCCTGACACGGCAAAGTTTTGTGCTTCTTGCGAAAAGCATCTTTGCCACTTCATGGAGAGAATTGTTATATTCAACACATCATTTTTTCTGAATATGTAAAGTCATGAAGTAGTTTTTCTACATCTAATTACTGTAGAGAATCATCACAACTGTTCTGTAATGTTCTGCTCTGGATACAGGCAAGTCAGTTTCACACACGGGTGATATTCTTCTATCTCCTTGTACCATTTCAAAAGATGTAGGGAAGCTTGAAGCCTAAGTCTTGCACTTCTCCAGATAATTTTGCTTTAATATGTAGCTTAAACAGCATAATTAGAAGTATAAAGCTGAATAGTTTTTTATCACAGTTCAGTCAGAGCTTGTATATGTAAAGGCTTAAAACATTAATACTGTCAAATTCCATTTACAAAGTTTGATCAAGTTATCATTTGCATTTTTAAACCACGCTAGCTTCAATACATTATTTCTTATGGTTGGAGAATAAGACTTGAATTTGCTCTATCAGGGTTTTGAAGCTTGGTCTGGCTCTGTTTCCTAGCTGCAGAAGCTCTCAGGTAGTGAAGTTGGTTGATGAGAGCCTTTTCTTCATTGTAATTGGGGAAATATTAATAGTGGGAGTTGATAGTTCTGGGTCTCATCAAGGTATGATTGAAAACATGGGTGTTTTATCATGGACAAATGTGAGTACCTTTAGCCTGAACAATCTGAAACTCTACCTGAGGAGCCTTCCCCAGTTCCTCAACTGCATGTGTACATATGAACGAAACCAAATTTGTGGGGGTTTGGGGTATGTAAAGGTCTTGAGGAAAGTGTACTGTTACAGACCTGTGACACAAGAATTACATGCTTGCCTAGTGGTTTGGAGATCTATAAAGGGATGTTTGCGTGTATTTTGGAGACTTTCTGAAGAGTTAAGATATCTATTTTTCCTTTCATTACCTTTAATTTAGTAGTCAGCCACGACTGCTCTAAAAAGTGATTTCTAGGCTTTGAGTTCTCATTTGGCTAATGGTCTTGTGTAGCTGGCTCCTTTCTAGTGGCTGTACTTCATCTCTTGTTGTGTTAGAGTTTGAGTTGCACGTTGGAGTAGGCAGTGCCTGTAACTGCACTGCTCCAAGTAATGCTTGTTACAACCCCCAGGACTCTTGGAAATTTGAGACTTGTTGATTCCCTTCATGTGCTGGTTCTGTGTATTGCTCCCTTAGTGAAACCTGAATCCTCCGATTAAAAAGGGAACTGCGCTTTTAAAGGGTTTTGCTTTTGCCTTTATTGGTTAAAGTCTAACCCAGTGTTTCTGGACCAGCATGCATTTCACTAACAGAATAAAGTTGAGGGCAGACAAGTAACACTACTTGGTGACCTGAGATTTCAGTATATATCAAAGAAATGTCTCTTACTTGAAATTACTAAGATTGTGAGGACTGACTTCAGAGCAAGTAGTAGTAATGCTACTCTATTCCCTGCCTGAAGATAGGTTGCAGTGCCTGTTTTTGAATTCAGGGCCAAGAGTGGACCTCTAAGAAGTGTGTCTGAATTTAGGTGCCAGCTGTATGGTGAATTGAGTCCTTCAACGAGAGACCTCTGAGTTGAGATGTTTGCTGGATGTTGTAAATAGATAAATATATCACAGCAGTTCAGAAGTGCAGAGTTTTAACCCTTCAGATTGTACTTAAGGTCTGATTTTGCTACATATACAAATTCTACACTTGAGTTAAATTTAGTTCCAATTTAAACTTTGATTTTAGAAGGCGTTGTCTTGACTGATGATCTTTGAGTAGAAATGTTTTTACTGTTACTCCTTATGCTAAAATCAAGGAGATATTTGCAGACCTGCCTATGTCTAATGTTTACTTAAATGTGTATGTTTTCAGTAAGTAGTTGTCTGACTTAAAGACATGTGCTAAGCCACTATTATTTCGTTTATTTCAATTGAAGTATTTACACAAAATTGTGAAATGTCACAGCACAGTTCTTCTCAGTTTAGAATTGGGAAAAGTTGTTTGTTATTAGTACAGTAAAACTTCAGACATCAAAAGCGGTATATTAAATTAAACAAGAGAAATGAACCACCATTAATGTCTGACTTGATTTGCGTTTGGTATAGTCATGACAAATCAGATGAAAAGCAGAGCAGGTTTTGTGTAATTAAGAATTTAAATTATTTGGGACCGTGTGGGCTTCTGTAAAAGAAATAAATCAGTTGACCTGCAAAAGCTTCTCTGAATGCTTCTCTTGAAACTTCAGCTTCCTTGGGGTTTTTTAGTAGTCATTTTGAGTGAAAAAAATATGCAGGGATTTAAATCCTGGTATGTTAAGTAAGGTATAGAACTAATATTTTTCTTGTATTTTCTAGGTTACTTAGGAACCTTTGTTATCTTTATAATCTCTAGACAGACTGCAAGTATTTTATGAGCTAGTTTAACTCTGCTATTATATATAGGTTAGGTTGATAGAAGAAACTTTTGTGAAATCAAAAGCTATAGGAGCAGTCAGATTAGTACATAAATGTCCAAACCGGTGAGTTTACAGAGAAATCAAGAAACTCCTTTATTGTTTTCTATCTCTACTTCAGCATATCCAGCTTATGAACCTGGCTGTAACTCTGAAATACTTTCAGATATGAATTTATAGCACACTGTTGTCTTCGGCTGCATACCTATCTGGCAAAGAAAGCTTTTGAGTATCAATGGGCATTTCAAGAGATTTCTTTAAAAACACTGCAGGTCTAATTAATAAAATCTGTGTTCCCACTTTTCAAGTGCTGCTGAATGGTGCCTTTTTCCATGTGATGTCCTTCAAATATTTGTGTGTTTCTTACAGGAGCTAAGTGATCTGCAGCGAGACCCGCCTGCCCACTGTTCTGCTGGACCTGTTGGAGATGACTGTAAGCTCTTCTCTAGTACATTGTCACAGTTGACTTTTTTTTGTTAACAAAGAGCTCAGAAAAAATCTCTAATTGCTGTACCTTTTTGACTTTCAGTGTTTCATTGGCAAGCAACAATTATGGGACCTGTAAGTATATAATTCATGCCACTTAAAGTAGATCATGTTTCCCTTTATGGAAGGATTCATTTGGTTTTCTGTAAACATGACAGTCCAACTCAGCTGTGCTGTGTACAGATGAAACATTTCGGGTGGTATTGCTGTTCTTAGTACTCTGGTATTAGTTTCTTTAAGTGTTCAAAGATCTGTCCTCTTCATGAGGTTAAGGGTGCTTTCATCGGTTAGCTGCAACACTTGAATTGGTGATGTGGGCTGCCAAGTGAAAAGCTTGCTTTTCAAATAGAATTGTTTCAATTCTGAAGGATTGATCCATCTGAAAGGAAAAGTGGGTGTAATACAACGATATAGGTGTTAACTGTAAACAAGAGGGATGGTGCACAGGGGATTTTGGGGCTTTGAGATAGAGGCAAGTTGATGGCTGTGATGTGGTTCTGACAAAACCAGATGCCTTTTGCAATCTGTAGATCAGCAATTGTGGGTATTTTTGGTTTCTGGGTGAGAAATGCCTGCTTTCCTTGGGCTGAGGGAGAGCTCTAAAGACCCTGTTTATGACTCTTGTCAATGATATGACATAAGGACAATAAAGCTTGAGAACAGAAAATGTTAAAGGAAAGCTGAAAAGCATTTCAGCATAAAGAGTGAAGAACAACATGACCTCAGGGAAGGGGTGTTGATTAATGTCACGGTAAGGAGTTTGCATTCCTAATAGGTTTGTTCTGTACTTAATAATTTGGAAAGAAGAGGTTTTGGTTCAGATAATGAGCTGAACCACTGCGTGAACCATTAAATTATGAAATTTAATCCATTAAGATGCAGCATCACATGGTGGAGAAAAGTGGAACTATGACTGCTTTGAGGCTATTGCTGCATTTTCAGCACAGCTGCTCTGAAGCAGTAAAAGATCAGGTACTAATTTTCCAGTGGTGTGCTGGAGTCTGGTGTCCAGCTTGTCAATGGCCCAGTGGCAACTGAAATGATTGTGGCAGGTTTTTCTCTAAGATACTAATTCTTTTGCTACTTTTCTTCAGCAACTGTTATTTCACATACAAAGTCATTCTGGCCCTTGCCTCTCTGCGCTGCTCAAAGGTGAATGGCAAAGCAGTGGAGAAGTTAACAAAAGCTGATGTGCTCATTGCCACTGATAATGTCTCTCCTGAATGACTCTGAGACCTGAGGAAATGATACTAATGTATAAATCCCAATTCAAAGTCTTTTTTTTTTTTCTTTGAGCTTGCAATTCACCTTCCATATTCTTTTCTTTGCTTCATTTGCTTCAACAATCTTCAGATTTCTTGAGTTAAAGAATGATCATCTCTTGCCAGCCCTTCTCAGCCATATCTGCCAATAAGAAAAAGAACACAGTCACCATGTAAATCCTTTGTCCTGATAACCTAAGGAAATGGAGACACGTATCCTGGCCGTTTCTTGATGACCTGAGGGAAGCATAGGACTGAAGCTTACCTTCAGAATTCACTTCTATGCATGGAAGTAGGGTGACCTCTTGTCCTGCCTATGGGCACCATCAATTTGTTTTACATGTCTTACTCATAACACATCACTCTTTGTGACTTCACTTTGCCTTCTGTCTGACACTGAACTTGTCTCATCTTCAGCTTATTTGAACTTGGAGGAATCCATTTAGTCTGCGTGCAAGCAGCCCTTTCAACCGAAGCGGAAGGACAGCAACAGTCTCTTCTGATGTTACCTAATGCTGAGATCTTAGCAATACTGTATATAAACTGCCTTACACTGCAACTGAGTGTGTAAGATGATGTGTCTTAGTGGACCATTTGTAACTTTACCTCTTATATTCATCTCTAAAACTGTAATTTTTGCTCACTTCAAAGATAAACAACTAATTTGAAAAAGTCTGTTTCCATAAGAAAACCCAAAAACTTGATCTTCTGCAGCTTTGCTGGGATTGAGTTCCTATGTTGCTCTTTTACCATATCACAGAGAGGTTTTCTTCCTCTTTTGATCAGAAGTGGCAGCGCTACTTTCTATCATTGAGCCTTCAGACTTCCCCCCTCACTTTTCTAGTTAATAAAAACAAAAGATTTCCTCAGCGGATGACTGCAACAAAGTTATTTCTATCTATTAACTGTGTGCAACCTGGACGGAAACCTGTGCACATGTTCTCTAACAAAATGCATGTTCACAGATTTGTGCAGGTCACAAAGATGTTGTGTGTTTTAAAACTCCCTGATGTCACCATGATCAACTGAATTATGTTGGAAAATCCTACTCTTTGCATCTGCAAAGAGAAACCACTTCTTAAGGTAAGTATATTTGTAGCTTAAGGATGGAGGAGGATCACCTGTGGTGTTGCACGGAGACAGGATTTGGAAGACCTGCTCTGGGTTTTGCATTCCTTTTGGTGCCGTGGAGCTGATGGATCAGCAGTTTTTGGTAGCTCCACCAGTCCCCCACTGCTCCCTTCCTTTCTCTCCCCAAAAGGCAGTGTTGAGTAGCTGCCGTGCGCTGCTGCAGCAGTGGCCATGGTTGGCTCTGCTGTAGCTCTGCCAGGGGTCAGTCCTCTCTGCCTTCCCAGTACACATCCTAGAGTGGGCTGTGTTCCAGGGAACAAATGGATTTTAATAGCTTTGGGAAGCTTTCTTCATTCAGAAGGGAAGCTCCAAAATAACTAAGATATATTGATATGTTTTGTTTGTTTTGTTTTTCTCCCCAGCCTGACAGTGCATATCAAGGGGGTGTATTTTTTCTCACAGTACACTTTCCAACAGACTATCCTTTCAAACCACCAAAGGTAAGTGCAATTTTTTGGTCAAAGCTCTCTTTCTGTGTCTTAGTTCTTTGGGGCTTCATTTTGGAAGTTAAAAGAAGGGCCAGCAGTAGGGTACATGTTTATAGTGGATGAACAGGTAAGACTGTACAATAGCTTGTGTCAGCAGATGTAGCATGTCTAGAACTGAGGGGACAACGTTAAGGGTTCCAAATGTAATACACAGATTTTGATATTACTTGCTTTTTATTTATTTATTTTATTCCAGATCGCTTTTACAACGAAAATATACCACCCAAACATAAACAGTAACGGGAGCATTTGTCTTGATATCCTGAGATCTCAATGGTCACCAGCTCTGACTGTATCTAAAGGTAGACTCTCAGATTTGCTAATGGATTTATTAAACTGCACACACTGCTGTGGTGCTGTGTGGATTAACTGCACTGAGGGTAACAGTGGGAACTCATCTATCCTGTGTGTTACAGAAGTGGTACATTCCACTGGAATTCATGTACAAAAAGAATATTGCATGGAGTGTAATATTAAAAATGTGATCTTAAATAATTGTAGATGGAGAGGCTTCATGTGACCAAATATTGATAGGGAATATTTGCTAGGAGAGAGCATTACAGAAGTTACAGGTCCAGAGGCTGCAGGTTGTCTAGTCTGGTGTCAAGTGGTGTTTACTTAGAACCTAGAAAAAAGGTGCTGTATAAACATCTCTAAGCAGAATTACGAGGTGAAAGCATTGAAATATGCATTCTCTTTTCAATCTCCATTCTACCACCCTTTTTCATTGTACTACACTGAAGGATTATAGAAATAAGGTAACCTAACTTGCTCAATCTGTCTCTTTTCTTTAGTTTTATTGTCCATATGCTCCTTACTTTGTGATCCTAATCCAGACGATCCATTAGTACCGGATATTGCACAGATCTACAAGTCAGACAAGGAAAAGTGAGTATGACATAAACATATTTGTGTGTTACCTGCTATACTCCTTCTGCCTTAACTCTTAAAACTCTCCTCCTGTAGAAATCTAGGAAGATATCTTTAAATCTAGAAAAGTATTGAGCAGTGGAATGTAGGCATATACAGCTTTGGATACTTAGTTGTTGGGTTTTTTTTTTTACTTAGTTGCTGAAAACCTTCACACTTTTGTGTTGTGTGTTTATATTCATTGCATGAAAAATAATTTCCCAAATATGAATTATTTGTTGTTATTGTGATACTCCGGTTGTAAAATATATGCCTTTAGTAAGATGTTTAGGTATGAGCAACAAACTGTGTTTTGACACAATTTTATAACTATAGAATAGACTGACATTCAGCTCTGGTTAATGCTAAGAACCACTGTCACATTTACTGCAATTTGTGGTGTTTTAAAGAGAAAGATCCTCTCTTAATTTCTGGAGGTGCTGTAGGCCGTGCAGGAAGTAAGTGAAGCATTACATGTACAATCAGGACCAAACCTGATTTTGATTTGAGGAGTTTTAACTTTAAAAGTACTATACTGACTAAAACATCTATGCGGGGGGCTTTTATTTATAGTGCAGTGACCTGGATTGAGTGATGTAGAAGTTACATAGAAGCCTGTGATCTAATATTTCTCCCCCAGAATAAGAATTACTAAAATGGCCTTTTTCTGACAGTTGGATGTCGGACACAATCAAATTGTGTAACCCACTTGTGAAGTGCTTGAATTCTGGGCCTTGTGCTGCAAAGCAGATGGTGTTCAAATTGAGGAATGTTGTGCTTCAGCTTCTGCCCATTTGTGTCTCAGCTTTTGTCCATCCACTGAATTCATAGTGATTTTGGTGATTGTGTCTCCTGCTTTTGAAGGCAGCGAACAAGGGCTATTTCTCTTGTTGGAAACTTGAGATCTAATCACTGCTGGTGAAAGTGAGAGGATGTGGGATCTTGTCAGTAGCTTTATCTTCTTATCAGGATCACCACTTAAATTATTTTAATTTAGGTAATGAAAGATATGGCTGGTTGGTTACCCCTGAGCACTTGTATATATGAGTATTTTACTGTAAATAAAAATGCAAAGACTTGTCTGGTAGCATGTTCTTAAGAACAAAACGGGTTAGTACAGGAGTTGCTAGACTGATCTTATGAAATGGATTTTAAAAAGTGAATCTGGTCTGAAGAGTGGAATGTAATAAATGTGAGGACCAGAGGGAAAGTTAATTGCCTCTCTAAGGACAAGTATCCTTGGAACACCTTTGGGAGTGCTAGTCAGCTTCATATCCTAAGGAAAAGACCAAAGACTTAAAATGCTCTTCAGGAAATTTTCCTTTCAGGTTCTGAAATGTAGTTTGGAGAATAATTAAAAAAAAAATCACCGTGCCTCTTACCTCCACCCTTTCCAAACCCAGTTAATTATAGTGAATTTTATGTGACTAGAATGAGCTTTGTCAGACTGGTAATAGTGTATGTATTTAGGAATAATTGACAGCCAATTCCTGTTAAGGTACAAATAAGGGAACTGGTTGTGAAATCCCAGTTAAGTATGTCCAGTGAGATGTCTCTAAATGCAAACTTCTGAATCTGGTTTTAAGTTTGAGTCTGAATAGCATTGCATGGGTAGCTAAACATGCAATCGGTGGGTTTCTTGGCTTTTAGAGTCTTTTAATGTTGTTTGAATCAATAGTAAGAGGTGAAAAGCTCTTGTGGCCATTGTCAGTGTATCACTAACAGCTCTTCACCGTTATGCCTTCTTTCTGCATGTACAGATACAACAGATATGCAAGAGAATGGACTCAGAAATATGCAATGTAGACTCACGAAGACTTTTTCCTATACCACAGTGTACTGTAAATTCTAGGGGTTTTTTCAAAATTAGAAGGAAGTGGAACACCGACTTCAGTGTATCATGATGCCCCTTGAATTTTTTTTTCTACCCATGTAAGTGTGTTTCTGGAGCAAGGGAGAACAAACTTCCAAAAATAAACTTAGACTGTGATACGAATATTTATCCTCTTTGTATGCTTTGCAGAAGACATTTATTATGGTTTTTAAGAGGTGGACATCTATATCTCCAGACTACAAGATCCATAATGCAGTTGTAAAGCAACCAAATTATTTTTGCTGGAAAAAGTAGCTGGTTTTATGTGATGAATACTGTATGTGTGTCCTTAAAGTATGTTGTCTGTTTCATAGGTGTGTTCAAATTTCATTTTGTTAGTTCACTTATATAATTTGTTGGGTTTTTTTTTTTACTTGTATAGACTAAATATTTTATTTACCACGTAAGTCAGTTCATTTTAGACTTACTTGCTTGTGCACAGTATTGACAAGATACAACTGCTAGTAATAAAAAATAATTGGAATATCCCATCCGTTAGGGTATTCTGAAGACTGACTGCAGATATCTGAAAACCTGAAATGATCTTTGCACTGTAATTCTTTGTATGTTGATTATGGAGAAACACTTGGTTTTGATTCTGTTGCATACTTGACTTAATTTTATTGCAATGTGAACTAATTGCACTGCTGTGTAGAAAGATACATAACCCCTTTGTTGCTGTTCACAAATGAGTTTTGACATGCGGGCAACGTAACACTATCACAGACCTTTTACAAATCTAAATGTAGCCTTTTCCATATAAATAAAATGCGTTTTCTACTACTTGGCTTTTGGTTTTTTTAAACCATGATATCCTTAAAGCGCTTGTTCTAACGCTAGAGATTGGAAATATTACCTGTGCATGTGCCTTGTAGACAAAAGAAGGAATCGAGCTGTGCAGAGTGTACTACTTAGAACTGTTGCAATTAATTTTTATGCTAGCTTCAGCCTAATTGATTTAGCATGCTGCGCCCATGGTTTTTAGGATTTCAACTAGTTTAATGACATGTTATATTTGTTAGTTTCTGGAGGGAGCGCCACAGGAGTTTGAAGGTCAGACACTCAGCTGAGGTGGGCTATTTGCAATACCAGAATTGTCACAGGGAAGTTCTCAGGTTTGCTGTTACCTTTCCCAGTTCTTGGTGCTTCAAAAAGTGCATGTGGAAAAACCAGGAGTGCTGGAGAGGAGCAGCCTGTTCCTAAAAGGTAGAAGAATTTCCATTTCCTCCTGTATGCTCTGACGGAGTATCTGAAAATAAAAGTGTGATTGATGTTTCTCTCTGTACCTTGCCCATGAACGAAAAGTGACTTGGGAAATTTGTCATAGAACACACTTCTGAGACTGAAAATATTCAGTTGTTTGGGTTTGGGTTTTTTTTTGCTGTAATGAAAGCCAGAGTGGATTTTGGGCTGTGGGGGGGGTGTGTGCAGTAGGAGCTGTTACTCGTATAGGTGGAATATTGTTACCTTCATTCTTGCTGACATAAGTTGGTCATAGATGGGGAAAATGTCCTTCTGCTTTTATCCACGATGTACCCATGACTTTTTTTTGAAACAAAAGCTTGATGGAGAGCAGCTCTATCGTTATTAAAATACCCTTATTCACCTTAAATTGTGAGCAGAGTCAATGTTGGGGGGGTTGTTTTTCAGAGGGGTGTTTCATTACACTTGATCTAGGCCCATGCTGTAAGGAAGGCAAAGCCATTGGGTGTTCTGTTGCTGAAAGGGTGGCAGGAAACCTTGACTGTCAGAAGGTGTCCCCAGAGACTTTATTTTTTCCTTAGAGGGTTAGAAATACATATGTACTAAAAACTATTTCAATATTTGCAATGTCTGTATTTCTGAGCTGTGTGAAACTGGAACTTTGACGTGCGTCTTGGAGCACTCCATTTCTGGTGTTTTACTGCTTTTTGAGTTGGGGATTGTTTAAAAAGACTTGTACATTTATTAATTTTTTTTCTGCCATGTGCCATGATGCCTTCCCACCACAGACCAGCAGGATGACAGGAAAAAACAAAGACCAAGGAGAAGGAGTAAGGCCCTTCTGCTTCTGGGGTATTTATAGAATTTAAAAAAGAAAAAAAAATCTGGATTATGAACCTATGGAGCCTTTAATGTTTGTGTTTTGCTTTTCTGCTGTTTTAAATGATTCCAGCCCTAAACACAACTACTGTTAAAATTTTGCTCTTTGGAGAACTTGTTGAGATTTCACTGCTGGCAAACACCACCTCCGGTTGTAATCCTTCAGCATTAATGCTGTTTTAATATGTTAATGCTCTTTTAAGGCAGAATACAGCCCTAATAAAGTTACTGTGATGGGGGAAAAAGGGCCTTTTCTCTGCATCCTGTTTTTCCCCCTCCAGCCGGGGCCCCTGCTCTCTTGGTGTCACGGGGGCTGAGAGCTGAAACGGCTGAAGCGACTTTTTTGTTGTTTAATCGAGTTCTCTTCCGTTAATTTCTCATCTCTGTATTGTTTTCTCCCAATAAACATGAACGAACCCCCTCCTGTCCCTCTGTGTGTGACACTGCGGGGTCACCTTGGCTCAGACGGGAGGGGGCGGGGCCTCACTCGTGGCTCCGCCCACCCCCGCGTGACGTCACGGCGTCGGCGGCGCTCCCAGCCTGCCCCGCGGAGGCGGCGCGCTGGGAGGCATGGCGGCGGCGCTGGCGCTGCTGGGTAGGGCCGCGGCCCTTCTGGGCGACGGGCGGCGGCTCCTCAGGTGCGGGGAAGGACGGGAGCGGGGCTGTGAGGCGCGGGAAGGGGCTCGGCCGTGCGGGTAACCGGCGGTGCCGTTGTGTGCAGGGCCTGCGGCGGCTCGGCGGCTCGGGTCGTCGGGAGGGGGATCAGCTCGGAGGAACGCCCGAAGCGGCCTCTCACGGCCTATTTCCGTTTCCTGAAGGAAACCCGCCCTGCTTTCAGGCAAAATAACCCAGGTACGCCTCCCCAAGGAAAATCCGCTTCCTGACAGGAAAATCCTTCTTTGCTTTTAGGAAAAAAAAAAAAACCCAACCAAAAAAGCACCCCCAAAATCCAGGTTTGGCCTGAGGTAAACGCGGGGTTGCCACGCTCAGTGCCCCTGCGCCTGTTGACTTACCCTTCTACATTTAATAACTCAAAAAAATTAAACATTTCCACATAACTTTACAAGCATTTGAGGTAAAGCCTCCCCTCGGCAATACGTGCTTATGGTTTTCGGTCATTTTAAAACCTGAGTGTGTTTGAAGTAGGCTGTTGGTATCATGAGCTGTATGTGGTTTTACTTTGATGTTTAGTAATTAGTAATTTTAATGAGTAATGTAAATGCTACACCTGCTGGATGTATTCAGTGCATATGGGAGAAAAAACAAACGTATCGACAAGAAAATGTTTTTCTTTGAATGTGTTACTGTCAGAAACTCCATTTATAGACAATGCTGCCACTCCTGCTGCCAGAGAGCAGCAAAATGGAACACTGTGCTGATTTAGAAAATACTGGTGAAATAAACGGCAAAATGTTGAAATAGCTGTGGTCACATGGGGCAGGGAGGTGAATTTAAGGAGGGAAAACCATTGAGTACCCGATTTTGCTCCGAAGTTCAAGAGTTTAATGGTCTGAAAGGTGAAGGACTGAACTTGCCAGGCTTATTGTGGGCCAATTTATTTGTACAGGAAGAAGACCTATGGGTACCCTGCCTTGGGGAAAGATTGCAGCACTTTGCCAAAGATACAGTACCCATCTGTTATTTTCTTGCTATTTCCATCTACAGAACTGAGCAACATGGAGCTGGTTAAAAAAGTAGCAGGTGCTTGGAAGGAGTTACCAGCATCCCAGAAACAGGTAAGTTTGTATCTTTGTCCCCCGGAGCCTTTGCGGTTGTTTCACTTGATTTGGTGTCCTTTGTGCTGCTTGGGTTGGGCTGTGGGTTTTTTTTTTACTTGGTTGTTCTTTTTAAACAGCAGTAAAAAGCACTTGCATACAAAGGTTCAGATGTAAAAACAGTTCTGAAGAACTTTGAAGGGCTCTGGGGAAGATACTTTGTTACTTCTACTTTTGACCTTACTTTTAGCGTTTGTAATCTGTTGCCAGAGAAAGAAAGGAGAGGGATCTGGCTCTGTGCAGCTGTGGGGCTGGGAACCAGTATCTCGGGTTTTTCTGAATGGTAATTGTTGATGTGTGTGCATTCCCTGTAGAATAACATCACTGTTGCAAAGTTGTTCTGCTTTCACGTGCACAGGTTAATTCTATTTTATTTTTTGAGGTTAATTAACCTCAGTTAATTTTGATAAAAGGACCAGCCTTTTTTTTCCCCTGTTGATTAGGTAGTAACTAGAGACCTAACTTATGAGTGACTTTCTTTAAGTCTCATCTAACTTATTTTTTCTCATAAGTAGTGAAGTTTCTTTTGCAGTGGCCGTTTCAAGGGCTGATGTAAAACAACTCTATGAGTTAGTGATTAATATTTATAGCAAAGTACTGATCGTTATTCCTGGGTTGCAGCTAGCAATTAGATTCAGTTAGGAACTAACTGTGGTTTTCTAGCAACTTCAGTCTTTGACTAGAATTGAAGTGCTCTTCTATCCCTTCTGGGCTTCTGGCTCTATGTGCCTTAGTATAAAATATGCTTTTTTATATCTGAAATGGAGAAGAGGATGGAGATTTTTCAGGTCTGTCCAGGTGCTTGGCAGCCTGGCCTCCTGGATGTGATTTTAGGATTTTAGGAACAGGGGTTCTGCGTGCTTTAAGCATCATTTCAACCAACCTTTTGTCTTGTATGGAAGATGGATGGTGCTTTGAGCTGCCCCTGCAGATCTGTTACCAGATCAGTGGAGATAATTCATGGGAAGAGCCCCGGTTTTGAACCTCAGTTCCTCCGAATCCATTCTGCTAATCCAATGGATCTGAAATTGCTGCTTGACTGCAAAAATGTTATGTTCCAGAGGTAGTCTGTAATTATTTTTTTTATTAGTAGGTTGGAAGCATTATTTTGTTGAATGGTGAAACGCTTCTGACAGAAAGTGTCTGTTGAAGGTCGGTGATTGTTTGTGCTGTAGGTTTATGAGGACGCCAGGAGGACAGACTGGCAGAAGTACTTGGAGCAGTTGGCTGCCTACAAAGCACAGCTGACTCCAGCCCAGGCTGCAGCTCTGAAAGAAGAACGGAGAAAACGACTGGCAAAAAGAAGATCATTCAGGGCCAAAAGAGTAAGTATTTTGAAGTTCAAGTGTCTTTTCTTTTGAGGAACCCGAAGTCTGTCTGTCAGTGTACAGAGCAGAGTCTGATTTTGTATAAAATACAAAGACACATGTTAAGTCTAGTTTTGGAAGAGTGCGTGCATAAGAGATTGATTAACTTTTCTTGTTGTTTTTAAAGGAAATGACTGTGCTTGGAAAACCCAAAAAGCCTCGTAGCGGCTTTAACATTTTTGTGTCAGAAAACTTTCAAGAAAGTGAGGGTGTTTCACCTGCGGTAAGTCAGGAAAGCTCCTTCTTTAGAATAGATCGACAGTATTTAGAAAATCCGGTTTAGATTCGGTGACTTTCAAAGAAACTCTTCATCAGTTCAGTATCTGAGTTTGCTTTGCTTAGGTTGTCGTTTTTTAGGCTGTGGTGAACTTCTGGCTGTGCTGCTGGTGGGGTGTCCTGTGTGAAGTGTGTGTGGGGTCTAGACTTAAAATATTTCCACTGGTTTTTGCACATCATCTGTTTCTTCTGTGAGGAGAGAATTCTGCCTTTCTTTGTTTTGGTGTAGAAATACGTTAGTTTTTCAAATGGTTGTGGTGTTCTACTGCCACTCTGTGTCGGTGGTTGCTGTACCTCCTGTGGCGCGGGCGATGCCGTGGGACACCCAGGGGCTCCTCAGCAAAGGCCCACGTTGCGCCCTGCGCTGCGCTTTGGGGTGGTTTAAGTTCTGGTGGTGAATTGCTCTGCTTAGACCCCCAGCTCCCTCAGCCTCTGCTCATCAGACTTGTGCTCCAGACCCCTCACCAGCTCCGTTGCCCTTCTCTGGACCCACTCCAGCCCCTCAGTGTCTTCTTTGTGGGAAGGGGCACAAAACTGGACCCAGCCCTCAAGGTGCCCAGGACAGGGGGACCGTCACCTCCTGAGCCCTATTCACTAGAAGCACTGAAGACCTCCCCTGTCTGCCTAATTAGTGTGTTCCCTAATTACCCTCTGCGTTCAGTCAGCAAATCAGGAGGGTGGAAATAAAAAGCCAAGGAGCAAAGCCTGCAGGAAGAGGTGTCTCCTCCTGCTTTGTGCTTTATTCCATGGGTTTATACTTGGTTTTTATTATCGTGGCAATTTCCTGTAACCCTCTGTGGTCAGGCTGCTGTTAAAATAAGCCTAATATTTTGCATATTTTATATCCTGTAGGCAAAGCTGAAGCACTTATATGATACCTGGCGAAAACTGTCCAGTTCTCAGAAGCAGGTACGTAAGTGGATTTTGATGGGGCTCTGATCTAATCACAAAATGACCAAATGAGTCCAAATGAATACATTCATACAAAATCTTAAATTCAGTTGTTCAATATATAATACCCAGGAAAATACTCTGAGATGTTATTTATGCCTCTCGAGGAGGTTTTGGCATTACTGTTATTCCAGGAGTCGCCATTTCTTTCACAGTGAAATGTGGGTGCGTGGGATAGGATGGATCCTGTCTCCTGTGAGGAAAGGCTGAGGGACTTGGGTCTTTTTAGTCTGGAGAAGAGAAGGCTGAGGGGGGATCTGATCAATGCTTATAAATACTTCAAAGGTGGGTGTCAGGAGGATGGGGCCAGGCTTTTTTTGGCCAGTGGGGCCTAGGAAGAGGACAAGAGGAAATGGACACAAACTTGAGGATAAGAAGTTGCACTTAAACATGAAGAGGAACTTCTTTGCTGTGAGGGTGGCAGAGCCCTGTCAGAGGCTGCCCAGAGAGGTGGTGGGGTCTCCTTCTCTGGAGACATTCCAAACCCCCCTGGACACGTTCCTGTGGGACCTGCTCTGGGTGGACCTGCTCTGGCAGGGGGTTGGACTGGATGATCTCCAGAGGTCCCTTCCAACCCCATAGCATTCTGTGACTCTGTGAAAGGGGTCCTGCTCAAAGCAGGGCAGATGCACACGGCACAGGTCTTGGTCTGAGTGGCCTTTGCATGGAAGGGGAGGATGTGAGATGGCAGTTAATCTCCACCAAGCCCGTTCCCTAACTCTTGGGTTTCTTCCAGCCATACCTGCATCTTGCCGAAGATGATAAGGTCCGGTACGAGAATGAAATGAAGTCCTGGGAAGCAAAAATGATTGAACTGGGACGTGAAGACCTGATACGTTCCTCAAAGCGATGGCCAAAAAAGAAACCTGCTGAAACCGAAGCGGCCAAAGCTTCCTCACGTGAAAGCAAGGCAAAATCAAAGTTGAAAAAATCAGAAGAATAAAATGGTTAAGTATTTTGTATTGACTCCCCTTTGGCTGTCACGTCTTTACCCCGTGGTGTTCATGCTGCAGTCAGCATTAGCACTGGAAGGTGGAAACCCCCCAAAAAGGGGCCCGCTGGAGAAGTCAAGAAGGTGATCAGGTAAGAGAGAGTTCAGCGTCTCTGAGGAGCAGCTGCAGCCATCACCTCGGGGTGGCCTCCACTGTCCAACCAGAACCGGTTAATCAAGCTGTGACTAGTGATACTGACATCAGCAGAGCTGTCCAATAACGGGAGATAACAGCTTTTTTTCTTAAGATATTTTTTACAAAGAGTGAGAATATTCTGCAATGTTACCATCTAAATTCTGTCAATAAGAGCTGAAATCGGAGTTAATGCTGCTGTGTTTTATTCCCTCCACGGTATCATTGTGAAGAGAAATGTTCTACATTTCAACAAAAAGGCACAAGAAATGGAAAACGCTAACTCTTATTTTATGCATCTGTCTCTTTTGTACATGTCCATCTGTGTGTACCACTTACATTGCATTGAATTAAAGGCCATATGAGTTTTGTAAAAATATATCTTTATTGGGCTTTTATTCCCTGGTTTTGTTTGGATACATGTGAACACTTTTGCCTTCCCGCTGTCACATTGGGGAGAGTCTGGAAGGAAATGAAAACGTGTGAACTGTCAGAGCTTTGGTTTTAATGTAATAAGTACTGGTATTTTGAAAAGCTAGTTGATTTTTAAATTATTTTTTTTTTATCTGGGGTCTGGATGTCTTAATGAAAATCTCAGAAGCGTTGTGGAGAATCTGTGTTTTTAGACAGCAGGTGAGTGGTGGATTCATTCCATCCATCCCTCAACGACCCCCAGCTTGTTTACCCCTGGGAAGTGGGAAGCTAAAGAGAAGTCCTTTGCATATTATTTTCCTTTTTTTTAGCTTTACTGATGGTATCTGTACCTGAGCGTTCCTGGCTTTCCTCCTCTGCAGAACACGCACCGGGTTGGCAGCCGGGGGGGCTCTTGTTCTGTGAGGGACTGACAGGAATAAAGCCACCGAGACGTTCCCAGGGCCGGGGGGCAGCCCCGCTCCAGGCCTCTGCCCACCGCCCGCCGCCTTCCCCTTTCCCTTCTCCCATTAATCCCGCAGCGGGGCGGGTTTACGGAGGATAAACCCGCAACTCTCCCTCAGGGGGCCGCCCCTAATTCCCCCCCCCCCCCCCCCCCCCCCCCCCCCCCCC
>BJBW01014642.1:0-28114 GCA_004320125.1 Scolopax mira
TTGCTGTTCAAGTAGGATTGTGCTGGAGAAATACACCCCTCCTGTTCCTTTGTGGTTTCTTTTTCAAGCTTGATTATATTCAGATTACTTTAGTGGGAAAACAAAAAAAAAAAAAAAAGAAATCTATCTCCCAAAATACTAGGTTTTATACTCCCAGTTGATCTCTTCAGGAGATTCTGGGCGGAATGCTGTGGTACCAGGGAATGTGCAGTTGCAGATATTGCAACTGGAGCTGCTATTGGAGAGGAGGAAGAGTCGGAGCCAAGGCTCTCAAACTTCCAAAATGTTAGGAAATGCAGAGTTTAAAATGCACTTATTAGAAGCACAGCCATACAATAGTAACCCTGTCAGTGAAAATGACAGTCTCAAGGATTAGCTCCTTGAAGAACCTCTGCTACAATCTGAATTCTGGACTCCTTTTCTGTTCCTTTACAAAGGAAATAAGAGTGAACTCCCTCCAGATCCTCTAATAGTATTAATCATCTCTCCTTGGACCATTTCACAAATGTGCCAGGATTTAATTTCACACTGCGTGATATCCAGATGAAAAGCTTGGTATCACAGGGAATCTCTCCTTCTGTAAAGCAGATCTCTATTACAGGTGATCATTCTCCCTGTGAGATCTTCTCCCCTCTGCCTCACTTGTTGATCGATGGTACAGAGGCAGCTGCCTGGGAATGCCTTTCCTCTCTCGGATACAGTTCAGTCCTTTGTGAACCTGCTGTAGATGTGCTCTCTGCATGTGCTGGGGGTTAACCTGGCTTATGAAAGGTGCGTGGACCAGGGAGGTGTGCAGTTCTCTCTGGAAAACTGCAAGGAATTTGAGGGCCTTGTCAGTTTGTCCACAGTTTCCTTAAAATAGGAGAAAAATCACTAGAGAACCCCATTTTGTTCTCATTTCATTCTTTACTCTTTGCTGTTAGTTTTGCCCAGAATTTTTATTTTAAAGTCTGGTATCTTTTACTTTTATTTCTGCTCAGGTTCTCATGAAGCAGGACTCGGTTAGATGGAATTTGGACTTACTAGAATCAAAGCAGTATTCGAATAAAAATAATTATTGTGGTTTTGTTTTTTTTTTTTTTTTAAAAATTGTGTAACATGAAATATTAACTACTCATTTAATATTTATTAAAATATTTATGAAATTTTAAATAACAATGATACTTCTGTTTATATCAGATTCTAAATATGAGTGCTAAAATCCAAAGTTAAAACAATCTGCCTCGCTACCTTGAAAGAGATGCAAATACTGTAAGGCTTTATGCTGTCCTTGTATCTTCATTTCTTCTGACTTTTAATTTCTAGTCTTTCCCATCTCCCAGTAAGTTACTAAAAGATAGCTCTTAGCTATATCTTATGAGCAGCAGAAGAAATGAAGCAATGTAAAAATATAGATAATATGTACCGAATGTACTGTATGTAATTAGAGTATATAGTGCACCTAAGTGCTCTCTGTCTCATTGCATGTCAGAGCTAAATAAACACCATGCAATGATAGGTTCAGGGGTTTTATGTTGTGGCCTTTTAAAATCCATTTTGTTATTCTTGTCTTCTTGGAACAAGATCTAGTTTGGAGCTTAAGGATGATCTCCTTAAGGTCCCTTCTGATATGAATTATTTCATGCTTTTATGAAGATCTGTGTATTTGGCTATTGTGTCCAAATTGGCAAAAGCTGCATCGCTTCTGTGAAGTTTTGTGCTAGAAGACAAAAATGAAACGCCTCAGTGAAGTATTTGTAGAAACAAATCGGAGTGTCATGAGGTTCCTGTTGACGTGCTGGACTCTCTCTGAAAAGCACCTCAGTCCTCCAGCTTATGGACTTGTCCCCACTTTTGCTGGAGACTGCTCTGTCTCATCATATCAGTTGTTGATAAGGCCATTAAACAATATTGGTCCCAGTGTCCATCCCTTAGGGATGCCACTGGTAACAGACCATCAGCTGGACTTTATTCTGCTGATCACCAGGTCCAGATGGTTTTCTGCCCACCTTATTTCTGACCACCCTGAATTTCCTTTTTGATACCCCCACCCTTTTGAGCCAAATGACCTCTTTCTGTGAGAGTTTTGGTGTCTAAAACTGTCTTGGCAAAGAATCGGCCACTCTATTGATTCACAGATTTGACAGAGTTGGAAGGGACCTCTAGAGACCATCTAGTCCAACTCCCCTGCTAAAGCAGGGTTGCCCAGAGACTCACTCAGGATAGCATCCAGGTGGGGCTTGAAAATCTCTAGAGAAGGGGACTCCATGACCTCTCTTGGCAGCCTGTTCCAGGGCTCTGGCACCCTCACCTTAAAGAAGTTTTTCCTCATATTTGAGTGGAACTTACCATGTTCCAGCTCATGCCCATTGCCCCTCATCCTTTTGCTGGAAACCACTGAAATCCAAAGGGCTTTTGCAAAATTTTAAATATGGAAATAATAATAATTATTGCTGGTAATAATGGGACCAGCATGAGATTTCTTTATTTTTTTTTAGATTTCAATGTCCTCTGCAGATGCCACTTTAATGCAAATCAAACTTTGCAGATTCTGTTACCTATTGAAAAATAATTTCAATTAGAAATTCAATTACACTGTCTTGGGGGGATGGAACTGACAGTTTCTTTGAATTTTGCATGTTATAGAGGGCTCCAAAGTGCCATAAATCTGCTAATTGATTTCTGTACCTGTAATGTTTGATTAGGTGTATTTTATTGTCTTCTTGGTTTTAATTAACCCCAGGCTTGTCAAAATGCTTCCACTGACAAAGGATATATGATGAACTGAGATAAACTCTATTAACAGAGGCTGACTTTTGTCAGTAATTGCTATCATGCATAAGAGCTATTAGAAATTATCACACACAAAAAGAAACTGTACTTTTGGTAACAACTTTTATGGGCTGCTATAAATTTGTTGATTCTCCCGTATGTGCAGGAGATAAGCAACCGTAAATGACAAGGGGTCCGAAGGAAAATCAATCATTTGCTAGAGGTCTTATAAATATTAAGAGTGAAAAAATGGGAAGAGTTATGAAGTCTAAGTGCTGAAAATCAAATGGATGTTAATACACCTAAACTTATTCCCATTAGAGATTGTAAGGACTGTTGCGATCAAGGGCACAGCTACCTCAGGAAGCTCTTGGTTTTAGTGAAGCAGAACGTGTTACCTTGGCTGTGGAGCTCTGAAGGACTAAAATGATACTGAGCCTTTTGCTTCTAGGCCCTTTGTGGGGGTACAAGTCCAGGCTGTTACCACCTGAAGGCAGGTTTTACCCAAGAAGCGACTGTAGAGACGGTGCTGAGCCCAGAGATACGTCATGACACAGTTGGCATGGTCTGCTGTTGGAAGTGTTTTATCTAGGAATACAATAGCAAACCTGACAAACCATCTCGTTGACCAATCAAGAAAGAAGGGTTGATATTCTCATTTTTACTAATATATCCACCTGTATGGACTTGGTTTATGTAAGATTTTGGATAGTAACATACATGAATACATGTGAAAATCTCTGCCTAAGTATGTTGGCTGAACTGCAACTTCATCCATTGCAGATCTCTGCGTTTGTTTGGTCTCTTGACCAAACAGAGTTTGTCTGGAAAGTTTGTTTGTCTGAAGCTCTATCTGAATGGGCTGGTAATTCAGGAATGCTCCTGTGAGCCCAACTGAAATAATATTGTGAGTATAAACAGAACAGTAATTAAGCCATACAAAGACACAAGGGTATGAGACAAACTTTCCTGAATGTAGTTAAAGTTGATAGGACTACTTTCTAGAAACACTGTATAAACTTGTTTTGTATAGGTAAAGCAGTAAAGCAATGTTTGTCAATTTTCTTTTTTTTTTTTTTTTTAAGTACATGTTGGGAGAGCACATAGGATCCTCAGGAGCTGCAGAGGCCTGTTCTTCTGAAGCTGACTTCTGTCTTCTGTCAGCTTCTGTCTAAGCTGTGGACACTCTTGGTTGCAGCAGTTTTAAAGTTGCTTTTATCTTGCTCAAAACGGTTAAATTTAGCTTGATTTTGGCTAACAAGCTATTTTTAAACTGACTTTCATTTTCTTTGTTGCTTTTTCTAAGAATTGTCACAATGACTTGACAAGAAAGGTTGTGCATGGAGAAAGGAGCAGAGTGGCTGTGCAGAGTCAGGTGCAGTCCTAAAAACTCTTTAATCTAATAGCGTTAATATTTTGGGGAGCTTTAAAGTTTGTGATGTGTGAGAGTCTCACTCTGCTGTCTTAGTTTGGCCCCAGACAAGGGCATGGGCCTTTTTGGAGCAGTTCTTTTTCTCCCTGGGCACTGGGCACGGTAGTGTTTGAGTGGTAGGAGTGGCTGGAGTGGATCTGCTGCTGTGTGGGTCCATGGGTGTGCTGGGGTGGAGAAGCACAGCTGGCACCAGGGAAGCACTGCTATGGGTGCATCCCTCAGTTCACAGCAAGGGAAGGCCCCGTAGCCTGCTGATCCTCATGGACAAGGCAAGAAACCCTATTGTGCCTTAATCCCAGTTTCCTGTACATCATTCCCGTGCAGGACATGCAGGGAAGATATTTTGCAGCATGCTGGGTTCCTAAGGACTATGTGTGTCTATGTCAGTTGCTAGAGTGAGAACTGAATTGCTGGCTTCTACAGCCCAATGGGGGCACTTTGGTGCTGGACTCGTGACGTGTCACAGGTTGCATTCCCTATGAGAATATCCCCCAGTTTTATGAGGGAGGGGAACTCTAGGAGCTGAGAGTTGTGATCTGGCATGAGGTTTTATGAGTTTTCAGAAGTCTGACATCCTATAGCCTGTGAAAGTGTGAGTTGAGACCAGCAGAGGAGAGGGATGCAGAGAAGACTAACAATACCCTGCATTAAGGAGGTGAGACAGATCTTTTGGGCACGGTGTACTGGTTCTGCAGGCTGGACTGCTTGTGGTGTGTGGTATGGAAGTGCTGCATCATGGTATTATAGCTTTCCTATTGTGCTTGTTAATTCCCCCAGTCTTTGGGGGCCAGTTGGTATGTTTAATAGCTGCACCCTTCTTTTTGTTTGTCTTAGTTACATAGCTCTGTTTAAGAGTTTCCATGCAAGTCTTGTGTGTGTCAGTGCACATATGTCTATATTCCCTCTTGGGGTACGCTGGAAACAATCTATTTAGAAACCAGGTGTCCTTGTCTCTCTTGGCATTTGGTTAAATATCAGCCAAGCAGGAGAAGGTAAATCCTAGGATGCTTGAACAACTGCTTGGGCTGTGAAGCCCTCGGCTCCATCTGATGGTATTTGAAGGTCACAGTGGTTGCCCACATGTGAAAGATGTGTCCTTATTCCCCATAGATAAAGCAGACCAAATTGATCTATCTTAAGGTGTCCCTAAACTGAGCTGAGATACGTGCGTTTCAGTCTACTGAGACCAGAGGTCGCTGTTTAACTGTAAACGGGGTCTCTCTCGCTTCTCCAGAGCGACCTCTCTATTGTGTCCAGCTCTCAACCTGTTCTGTAATACCTTAGGCTGCTTTTCCCTTACAAAAAGACTGTTCTTGCAAAAACTCAATGCTGTGCTTCTGCGAATGAGGGGTTGAGTGGTGCAGCTAGAGGAGAACGTAGGACAGTGTGGCTGAGCTCTATTTTTTGGCAGTCAACTCTTGCCCTGTGCCCCTACCAACATGTCCTGCAAAGACACCTCAACCTCAATCTGCAGCTCCTCCAATTCACTCATTCCTGGTTTCTGATGTTGGTTTGTTCATAGCAGACATCTCCTCTTTTAGTCCCAGTGGCTGCCTGTGAAAGGAGAAATGTAGGTTGTGTTGAGTGGCAGAGTAACAGCCAAGGCAGTGTGATGGTGGTGGTCTAAAGATGAGAGGGGCATGGACTTGTAGGTGATCTGATCTCCCTTCTGTCTCCAAGTCTGGAGGAATGAGATGGGACAGAACTAGATATGCCTTTGGGTAACATGGCCCTCCTGAAAGTGAGATCCTATAGGAAGGGAGTGCGTACAGAAGCAATACCCAACACTTGTGTTTAGGTGGGCTGTAGGATATTCTGGATGAGGTTGGGAGAGTGTCTGCCATGGCCCATCCTCGTCACACAATTAAACTGAGATGACTGTGCGTGAGCAGGAGGTTTGGTATGGCTCAGAAACCTCCTTGCACGTGGGCTCTGCAGGTGAGTCCATCTCAGCTGGGCTCTGTTGGAAAGGCTGTGTGTCAGGCATGCCTTGTTACGTGGACAAGTGCCAGCTTGGTTAAAACTTAGCCTGAGTAGCAGCACTGCAGGGAAACCCATTCAAAAGGGGTCATTGAGCCCCTTTTGTCGGTACTGGATGTTAACCTCCTACCGCCATGTGCAAGTGCATTCTTGCAAAGGGATATTGTCCTCTCCTGGGCAGGCCTCTGGCAGGAGGTATAGAGCTGCACCCCTGAGCCCAGCTGATCCTGACCTGGCTGTGAGCATGTCTGCACCAAGTCTACTCCCAGGCAAGGAGAGCTGGCTGAAAATGCTTAGCTCCTTTTATGAATCTCCATAAAATCCCATGGGTCACAATTTGCTGCAAGTTGCACAAGTAAATTAACATCTTATGTTACCATTCCTTATTGCTTGGAAACACCTTGGCTTTTAATTTCATTGCTTCTCTCTGGAGAAAAATCAAAGGAGAGCTTCTGGCAGATACAATGGACTCTTGTGCCTTTCTCTGGGAGAATGGTCAGGAATGCACAGGCTTGATGAGGTGGGACATCCATGGCAAATTGTGCTTTGCATCGCTCTACTAATTCAGTATTCACAGCAGACTTAGATCCAGCAGTATGTTCTCAATTGGTTTATTATAGTCAATACTTATTATTAATAGATGTGAAACAGACAAGATCTGAGCCTTTTGATGTTGTAAATCAATATAGATCTGTTCACTACCTGAAACTGCAGTCTAGTCTCAGCAGAGCCACAAATCCTTAGCTAAAACATCATCTTTCGCCTAACCTGTAAACTTATTATAGATACCTTTGTCTTGGCAGAAACCAAGTTTCTCATTAGTCCCGCTATTCTGGTACACGTGGGCAATAAGCTATACAGCAGAATGCACTATTTGGCTAGAAAGATTAGTGTGGGGTGGTTATTTTGCCAAATGCCATACAGCTAGCCAATACAGCCACAGCGGCGCAGCTGTCACATTGTTACCCGTATTTGGGTGGACTTGAGTTGTGCCCCTCTTTCTTTGGGAGCAGAACACTGCATCTAAAGCAACTGGAGTGTAAGAAACACTGTAGTGTCTAAATAACTTGCAACATCGTGTAATGTTACTGCACAAAAGGTCTGAATTAATGATCCAGTTGATTTACAAGTCAACTGCATGACAATAGGAATTAATATTCACTGATGAGCCAAAGTGAGAGGCCTTGAATTTTTTTTTTTCCTGTCCAATGGTTTTGTGTCAAATCTGTGGGTGAGTTCACATACCTGTTTATGGATCAGAGGCTACCTTGGGATACATAGCATTTGATTAACTTTTGGGCTATTCTGGAAAATACAATGCAAGAAATCTTGAGTGAAACTACCCAAATACTGTGCTGTTCTGAAAATACCTCCTAGTACCAGTAGATGGAAAAGAAGATTGCCGTTCAAATGTGACTTTGTTTAGCATGTAAGATGCTGAGGCCAGATTCCGCTCTTCTTTACTGATTTATACCCAATTGAGCTGCACCATTATAAAATCATAGCGAGAGGAAAACCTATGGTTATTAGGGGAAGAAGGTGGCACTTTTCTTTAAATTAACTGATTGGTAGTTAAAAACAGGCTTGCTGAGTGAAAGCTGCTGGCTGTGGCAAGTCCCTGCAACAGAAGCCTCTATGGAGGAGACTTCTCTCTAGCATACTAGTAGCCAGAAGTATGCTTAAGTCAGAAGTGTCTGCTTAAGCTCTGCGTTTAAACCAAAGACCAGTAGTGTCAATCACCTGCCCACTATACAGATGAATGTTGGCTGACTGAGAGCAGTTCCTTGACATCTGTGAGAATGGCTTTGAACATCTATGCTTCTAAAGTTTTTCTCTTTTCCCAGGCTGGACTGGGCTGAGCTGACTAATGTCCTGTGCTGTGCCTGAGGCAAGAGGTTGTATGGACTGTTCCCCATCAAGCCTGGTCCATGTGGGAGATAAGGACCACCAGGGATGCACCATCCTTCCTCCCTCTTTGCACAGAGCATGTCTTTTACTCAGCAAACAAGTTCATCTTCCTCTTTTTTCTATCTTTGTTCTGCTACTCAGCACTAGCAGGGGCTGGGTGCAGATGGCTTGTCAAAGGAGCACACGATACGGAGCTCCTAGCCTTGCTTTCTGCTCTCCAAGGCCTAGTAAAGTCTGTAACATCCCCAGGCTGTCCATCTCCTGTAGTCTCTTTCTTTCAGACCCAGTACTTAGCAAAACTCCTCTAATAGCCTTTATGGTCTTAACCCAATTTCCTTCAAAACTGCCATACGCTGTGAGCTTTGGGAGGGATTAAGAACATGAGAAAGTTGCTCTTTTAAATCCCATGGAAAGGAGGAAATGTGGCATTTTGAGTGCCTGCAGGCAAGGAATAGAGGACTCTCATCACTTCTGTTTTGGGGCAGAAAAAACCTTATGCCTTTCCCAAACTTAAGACTGCCTCCTTCAACAAGCATTTTTCCTAAGAGGAAATGTGAGAGAAGTCTCACATGCTGTTTTGTTGTCGTATTGGGTGATGCTCTGAGATGCTTCTAAAACTTGTGAAGAAACAAGACAACATAGAGGATGATGAACTCCAAAGAAGAACCAGATGCTGCAGAGATAGAGTTGAGCTTCCTGCTGTGTAAATGCTTCCCTTCTTATCAGCATGAGATCTATCCCAGCTGTTAGGAGACTTTTGCAGGGTAGTGAGCTAGCCAGGTGCTGTCTTCTGAATCTCTGTTGTGGCATGTGATGGGAGGTAATATTTGATTTGGGAGTTAAAACACTTGATACTAGGGATGGCCCTTCAGACTGGACAAGATAAGACAGATTTCAGATGCTGGGTCAGAGACAGCCTCCTGGTGGCCATGCTGGGGAGTTGGTGATCTTGAAGTTAGGCTTTGGGGGGGTCTACATGTAGTAAGCTTGACCTTTTTAGGGTTTGTAGAGCAGTGCTGAAATTCATGGGCTCACATGGAGCAGGGCACCCTTTCTGGATGGTTCAGTGCTAATGCGTGCTGGTCCTTAGTCCAGATCAGCTCGTGAGGCTCTGGTACCAGCACTCACCTGGAGTCCTAGCTGGATCAGGATGGGGAGTAATGCCCTGTGACCAACATGCCTCTGTGTGAGAAAGAAGAGTCTGTCTCTGTAGCTATGGGTAGATTTCAAGCAATGAAGCTGAAGTACCAGAAGGTGGGCACTTCTTACATACGTGTAGAGAGCTTGTGTGCAGCACAGAAACAGATAATAACTGGAAGTATTTTTTCACTGTATCACCTGATCTTTGATCCTATGGATTTTGGAGCCCTGTGCAGGGAGGGTTGCATCACAGCACTAGGGTAATGAGGGGGAAGGATGCTTTCTCTTGCTTTGGAGGGCTAAAATATGAGTTTATCCTGCATTAGAGAGTGCCTGAAAACCTTTGTTGCAAGCTGTGGTTGAAGGACAAAGTGCAGTGATGCAAACAGTTCTGAGAAGCAGGATCCAGAGGTGAATGTGCAGGGATAAGAAAATGGAGGTTGAAAAAGAGTCAAAGATATTTACAGCCTGTATGGCCTTCCCTCTCCTTGTGCTTTATTTTTAATGGCTTGCTGCTTTTACCTCTCTTTGTTTAATGAATATGTTGCTGAGTTATTGGAAGCACAAACTGCATCCAAAAGCATGACACTCAGGGTTTATTATATTCATATAACTCAAAAACAGCCAAATTGATTTTTTTTTTTTTCTTCTCCTCCTTCTCCACCTCATCTTTAAATCTTGCAGCAGGTTTAGTGGTAGTGACAGGTGTGAGACTGACAGTACTGGAGATGGAAAAGCTGTGCTTAGGTAATAGCCTCAACCGTGAGTGAGGAGAATGTCCTCTCTTCCTCACCTGATGCTTCCTTTGCCTCCAACCACATCTCCTTGTGGCTTGGGGCAGATGCAATCTTTGGCTGCTTGCTTGATATTCTGGTTTCCACTGCTGCTGGAATGGCTTTGAGAAGCTGGGCCTCTCTTTTCCATCCAGTTAACATCATGGCTTCATTCCAGTGTGATCACCTGCTCTCCAATGACCCAGGAGTGGAGGTAGTAGACATCCTCAGTCATCGCAGCACAGTGAACTTGCAGCTCTCCAAAGGCTGTTGGACCTGTAGCCCCTAGGGTGGCTTCAGCAACCCTTGCTGCAGGAGGTGAGTAGCTTGTGGGAAGAAACACATGAAACGGTTGTTATGGGTGGTCTTTTTGTCTAAGTATCTCTGGAAGTGTCCACTGATTGTCAGGCTCAGTGCAGGTAATCCTTTCTGTATAGGGACAGAGGAATGTATTTGGTATTTTCTGCCCTCTTTAGGGCAGCCCACATAGCCCTGTAGTCTGCCCCTTGCTAGCATGGAGGTGGACATGGCAGCAGAGTGTAGGGCAGTTCTTGGAGCCACAGTAGCTGCTGGACCCTGGGACTTTGTCCACTAGTCTAATGGGAGTGTAGTACTAGTGGCCTTCAGAGGTACACTTGCCCTGTCCTCCCAGAATGGAAAAGGGGCAGAACCAGGGTGGGGTGTGAGGGGGTAGGGGTAGGGAGGTCTCTGCTCCTGGAGAGAAATAAGGGACCCCACCCTCAGTATGAAGCAACAAGAGGTTTTAATCTCACCCCTGATTAATGAGGGTATTTTGATCTACAATTGTTGACTGCAGGAAGAGCCTCCCTGATGAAGGGGGAAGGGATGTCCTGGGGGAGAGGGTCGCTGAATATGCATGGCCCCAGGTCTCTTTGTTTAGCTGATATCTGACTATATTTATTCTTCTAGATTACACATTCTGCCTGCAGAACAAAGGGCTGGCAGGAGCTGCTCTCTTGTGCTTAATAATTTGAGCGAATTTACATTTCAATGTAGCCCTGTGCTACTTCCCACCCCACCATGGCAAGAGCAGAATTTCCCTGTTGTGGGGTGGGGGAAAAGAAGCTCCCACCCCAGTGGCCAGGCTGGGAGATTTATTGATATTCCTCTCTGAATTTATTCCTCTTGAATCCTGAACATGTGTGCCCACCTGCCGGATGCAATGTTTTTTTCCCTGCCACCCTACTCTATGAATTGCTCAGATAACACTCTCTGCCCCACCTCCCTGCTGAGCACTGTGATTCATCGTCAAATAATTAACCATTGGCAGTACAGAAAGTACCTGGCTAGGCTGAAGAGTGAAAACACATCTACACCTAATGGGAACTGGATGGAAGATTTCCAGTTTGAGTGACACCCGGGGAACTGCAAAGTGACAAAAAGACAGAGTTAGCTGTTGCCATAACTCCCCAAACATGCTCTGGTTTCTATGTAATGTCCTTTTCACTGTACTTTGGGGCATGAAAGTGCAAAAAATCATTTGCTGAGTCAGAGTTAGTCATGGGGGGTCTAGAGGTGGCAGTTTCTCACTTGTCTGTCTTACCAGGCTTGGATCCCTGCCTGCAGCGAATGGTTTGACCACAGGGCTTGTCTCTTGTTTCAGATTAATTTTTCCTTGTGCTGCATCCACAAGCTTTGTGTCCTTGCATAGGATCCTGAGCCTTGAGTGAACAAGTGTTCTGTGCTAGCTCCCACCTGACGCTTACTAAGCTACAGAATCACAGTGGAGTGGAGTTAGAAGGGACCTCTGGAGATCTAGTCCAACCCCCCTGCCAAAGCAGGTCCACCTACAGCAGGTTGCACAAGAACGTGTCCAGGTGGGTTTTTAATATGTCCAGATACAGAGACTTCACCACCTCTCTGGGCAGCCTGTACCAGTGCTCTGCCATCCTCAAAATAAAGAAGTTCCTCCTCAAGTCCTGCAGTTCAATGTTAGGACAGCTGTGTGCTTTGTCTCTTGTTGTCCATCTGATGATAACCTTACAGGGTCAGGGACTTTGTATGCTGATAACCCCCAGACTGTATTTGAGTCTCCTACCACTACTGCTCTGTGTCAGTCCATTATAACAAACGTTCAATTATAACAGCAGATCATCATTGCTGTTGCAGAAGACATCGCTGCTCGTCTCAAGCCACTTAAGTTGTGAGCCCATGTCATGGTTTAACACCAGATAGCAACTAGGCATCATGCAGCCACTCCCTCACCTCTCCAGATGTTATGGGGAAGAGAATGGGAAGAATAAAAGTGAGAAAAACTTGTGGGTTGAGATAAAGACAGTTTAATAGGAGGTAAAGTAAGGGAAGCATGCACAAGCAAAACAAAACAAGGAATTGATTCACTGTTTCCCATTGGCAGTCAGGTGTTCAGCCGTCTCCAGGAAAGGCGGCTCCATCATGTGTAATGGTTACTTGGGAAGACAAATGCCATAACTCTGAACATGTGTTGTCCTGTCATCCCATTCCTCCCCCTCCTTCACCCCCTTCCATCTTCTTCCTCCATGTTTATAGGCTCAGCATGACATCCTATAATATGGAATATTCCTTTGGTCAGTAGGAGTAAGATGGACTGGCTGTATCTCCTCCCAACTTCTTGTGCACCCCCTTAGCCTGCTCGCTGATGGGGTGATGTGAGGAGCAAAACCAACCAAAATCACCAGTTGGCTATCACACTACTCCCATCCCAAATCCAAAAAATAGTACTCTGACAGCTGCTAGTAAGAAAGTTAACTCTATCCCAACTGAAAGTGCAACAGCCCGTGAGCAGAGGACTTTGCTGGGTGAGATCTGTGTGTTGGGTGGATCGAGTAATACTGTTCTCCCATTTGATCCTCTTTTCTCTAGTCCCATGTTATATTTGCAAAATAAGATGGACCCTTGCTACTCTCGAGACTGAAGGACCAGGTCATGATGAAAGAGGCAGCCTCAGGTGTGCCCAAGTCCAGCAGCAGCCTCTTCCACAACCTTGTTGCATCTGCAGTGGCTTTTTGGGCAACTGAGGGACAGGTACTTTTTTTCTGAATCCTTTTCTTGCAATCTTTTTCATTTTGAATGTGAAGACCCATGGGCAGAATGAGAGAGATGCAAGTTCTTGAGCGGAGCTGCAGAGTGCCTCCATGTACAAAGGAAGTCCACTTCTAACTAGGTCCAAATGTGTGACCAGTGGCCTTTAACACTTTCAGTTCAGACTTTCCTTCCAACCTGAACTGAAGAACTTGGAAATGGGATTTATTGCCAAGTTTTATCATTCCTATGTACACTAGCGTGTGTCAAGCTCTCTTTGGATGTGGTTCCTTATGTTGTTCAAGCAACAAGGCTGAACTGTTATATCTGTAGAAAGAAGTGCAATGATCTTAAGAACTTGTCCTGCTTATGAAGTAAGAGCTTGTGTGTGATGCTGCTTTTCTTGTCGCTAAACTTTCTAGACGTAGTTGTTCAGCATTATACAACGTAGGATGTAATGGTCAAGGAACATGGACAGAACCAGGACCTTGTACTGCATCCCACTTGAGCACAACAGAAGGAATTTCCTGCTCTGCAGACCTTCAGTCTAATGGGTGAAGCAGAGGGTGGCTGTTAGAAATGGTCTGAAACACCTGCTGAAACAGGTAACTATGTTTATTTTAATGCATGAATGTATGCATTCATTATTTTTATTAATTTTGCATTGTGCACATGCATAAATGTGGAAACATACATAATGTATGTTCCATATCACACATATATACATAATCTGTAATATATATGAACACAATGAGGCATTAAATCAAGGGGTTTAGCTTCTCTTAATTACCTAATTATATTGATTTTAACATTCTGTACGTCTTGGTTTTATCTGAACTTTACAGAAGGTGTAAGCAATACCCATCTTGTCGTATCCCATTTTCACACTAGTGCTGTTGCTGTATGAACCATTGCTAGAAATAAAACACAACTAGAATAGTCATCCATCTGTCTGGAAAACACATGCAGTCCCAGATGGCGGTTTCTCTCCTGCTTGCTGGTAGCAAAGTCCTCTGTCTGAGGAATGCCGAAGAAACGTGTAACAATTCAGCGGGGATATGTATAATGTGCATCCCTCCTGCAGGCTGGGGCTGAGGGCCCTCCAGCAACCGAAAAGGAGGAGGGAAAATTTGAGCACTGAGCCCTTCCCTAAAGGGGGGCAGGTGTTCACCTCCTGCCAAGCAGAGAGATCAGCATCCAGAGCTATCTAACTCCACAGCAACGCCCCCTGCCCCTCAGCTCTGTATGAATCAGGTTCCTCATCCCCTCTTTATGCCTGAATATTCCTTTGCAAGGTTGTGGTGGGGAGCAGTCAGAAGAGAGCAAGCAGGACCTTGGTGGGTAAAGCTCAGGGGGAGATGAAAGCCCATGAGTTCTTCTCTCTGGTATTGAAAGACCATTTGTTAGCCACTACTGGATACCTGCGCGCTCAGTTTCTAGACAGCTTGGCCATGAAGTACTGACACTTTCCCACCTCAGAGGTCCCCAAACTACCTTCACAACCTGTCTCCTCAACCAAGGGGTTGCTTGGTATTGTTCAGGCTAATTGCAGTATGGCATGGTTGCCTGCTCTTGGTTGGTGCCACCTGTGAAAAGACAGCATGGGAACATCTTCCTGCCAACAGAGGTCAATGGGTGATGAAGCACCTCTAGTTAGCAAAGCGTGGTCATCTGTCCTGGACTTGGCCTCCAGGGGTTGCTTTCACTGATCAAAATAAGCAGAAAAAACCCAAGAATGTGAAAATCACTGAAGTCTGGGAGTGACTCAGTAATAATGCAGTTTCTTTGTCCTTTGAACTCTTCACCCCTTCATGCAGTTTTGAATCTGGCCTGCAGGAGGGATAAAGGATAACAGAACAGGTTTCTGCAGAACTGAGGAATACAGAAGAAATAATCACAAAAAGAATGACAGCACTCCATGCCTTTGGGAGAGGAACCAAAAACCTCTTGGCTGTGATTTTCACTTCAGCCTTTAGAAGAGCTGAACAGTGTTCCTGTGAAACAATGCTGAATTTCCTTAGCTACTGATCATTTTGCCTTGTGAAAACATCTTCTGCATGGGTTCTGGCCTTCAGGAATATCCTTCAAGCCTGTCTCCATTCCCAGAGAAGTCTCTGCACCGCATACTGACTTTTTAACTTTGTGATACCTGTCCCCATCCACTGTTTATCTTCTGGGAGACTCATGGATGTGGTGTACTGCAGAAGTTGGTCTGAGTCTTTTTGTACAGGGGAAATCTGCTGTGTGGGCCTCTGTGAAACCAGGAGACAGCACAATTTTGCTTCAAAACCTGTCCTGTGCTGGGGTGTTCTCCGTCTGGAGATCAACCAGCTTTTTGCTCTCAGTGTGGAATGAGTGGTGGTGGTGGTGGCTGTGGTGGTACCACAGTGATGGTGTCTGGAGGGGGTGTAAGGAGTGATGTGCTCCTCTATTGCAAGGCTTCCCTGTACAGGGCCTTTACAAGATGTCCACCCCATGCAGCCCCAGGAGACTGCAGCCACCCAAGCTGCCAGTTCCCAGCTATCCCCTTTGCAATCACATGGGCAGGAGGGAAGCGCATCAAGAAAAGGTCCTGCTGAGAACAGGCAAAGGGTCAGATTGTTTTGGAGGCAGGAGGAAAACAAATGCCCCTGCCCTCTCTCTCAGAAATGATTTTGCCTTAGTTCAGCTTTTGCAAAATGGAAATAAAAACCTTGCTGAGTGTTGGGAGCTGGCGGGAGCTATGACCCAGCCAATTAATCATCATGGGAGCCTGGTATCTAATAAACAGGTAATAAATGCACTAAGTGTCCACCTTCAACTTGCCTGCATGCCTCCCCACAGAGGCAGACCCTGGGCTGCAGCTGCTGACGGGGAGATGTCACCCTGCCCAATAAGCAGATTATGTCAGGGCTGCTGGAGCGATAGCTGTCTGGCTTTTCTCTCCTAGCCACTGGCATGGCACGGGGGAGCACAAGCTCTGCAGGGTAAGGTGCAGGGTGGGGGAAGCAGGTTAAGGCATGAAAGCCTCATCCGATGTAAACCAGCCCTCCGGGCAGTGGGGCCTGTCAGATTTATGTAAGTCGTGCAGCACGTTGTAGTAGGGAACAGGCAGTGTTTCACTTTGTTGTAAAAAAAAAAAAACAAAAAAAAAAAAACCAACAAAAAAACCCCACAACCAACAAAACCCCAAACAAACCCAAAAACAAAACCCATAAAACACTAAACAACAAAAAAACCCCAAACAAACATCACAAAACAACAAAAAAAAACCCCAACAAATCCTCTAGTCCAACCCCACTGCCGAAGCAGGTCCACCTAGAGCAGGTTGCACAGGAATGTGTCCAGGAGGGTTTTGAATGTCTCCAGAGAAGGAGACTCTACCACCTCTCTGGGCAGCCTATTCCAGGGTTCTGACACCCTCAAAGTAAAGAAGTTCCTCCTCATGTTTAGATGGAACTTCTTACATTCAAGTTTGTGCCCATTACCTCTTGTCCTGTCTCTGGACACTACTGAAACAAGACTGGCCCCATCCTCCTGACACCCACCCTTTAAGTATTTATAGGCGTTGATCAGATTCCCCCCCCTTCTTCCCCATCTGGAGAAGTCTTCTCTTCTCCAGATGACTCCTCTAACTTCAAGGAAGCTCAGGTCCCATGTGGCAGTCAGTGGAGATGCAGGGACCCTCAAGGGCATTTTATAGTAGCAGGGATGGGGCCACAAGTACACCCCCCTCCAGTGGGGCTGAGACTAACCCTGGCTGGAGGAGAATGTAGGAAGGGCAGGAAACGAGGACCCCTTTGATCCTCCAAGTGAGAAGGACCTGCCGGGATATAAGCTCTGGGATCACCACTTGTGGTTGACAGCATCCTGGCCTGTCAGTCTTCTGTCCTTGCTGGGGCTCTTCCCAGGGCACCCACCAGCACGTGGGGGATGCTGCTCTCCCTGGTCTCTGCTGGCCTCTGCCTGTCCAGGCCTCCAGTGGCCATTGCCAAGGCGGTCATTATTGCAGGGCACCGTTCAGTGAAGCAGGGAAGTTCGTCCCTATTTGTCACCGAGTGTCAGGAGCCTTGGAGGTGAATCAGATGCACTGTATTAATAGATCTAATCATTGCAAGCCTTGGTTGAGCTGTAGGTAGCAATCTGTTTCCCGTCTGACAGCGTTGCTCACTGCTGGCAGGAGGGAGAGATGGAGGAAGAAACATGACCTGTCCACAGCTCGGCAGGGCAGGACCTTGAAGGTGGCTTGAAGGGAGCTTCTTTTCACCTGCTGGGTGGGTGAAATGCTGCTCTCACTCCCTGATGGCAAATCTGCTGACAGGAGTGGATCATGGCCAAGGAGGCTTTGTTTTTGGAGAAATTTCCATGCTTTCGGGACAGGGTTTACTCTTTTATTTTTTCTTTCTTTTTTTTTTTTTCTTGGGGACCCTTGGAAAGGAAATCTGTTACCCCTGGTCCCTTATGGGGTAATGGTTTTAAATTGGAAGAGGGGAGATTTGGATTAGATATTGGGAAGAAATTCTTTCCTGTGACGGTGGTGAGGCACTGGAACAGGTTGCCCAGGGAAGTTGTGGATGCCCCATCCCTAGAGGTGTTCAAGGCCAGGCTGGATGAGGCTTTGAGCAACCTGCTCTAGTGGGAGGTGTCCCTGCCCATGGCAAGGAGGGTGGAATTCAATGATATCTAAGGTCCCTTCCAACTCTAACCATTCTATGATTCTCCTTTAGCTTATTGGCAGCCCCTTGTTTTGCCTTTGTCTTCCTTGCTAGCACTGGTGGTTGGTGCCTCTGCTGGCTGGTGTTTCAGACCAGCCTGAGATCAATAGGGGAGCACTTGCTAGCATCATATTAATTAAGTCTTATGCTCAGAGCTCTTGTGCTATTGATTTTAACAGTTACTTCAGCTGGAATTCAGGAAGCACTTACTTGAAGTCTAAAAAATGAGAAGAAAGCAGAACACTGGGTGATTGGATTGACTTCATTTCCAGTGGATTACACTGTAATAATTGCATATGTCCAGTCTGCTTTCATTATTTGTCCCTCTAATAAAAGTATCAGGAATGCTTTCAAATTTCAATATTCAGGATTACAGGACTTGCTGGAGCAAGCAACAGAGTACAGTGGACAGGGGCAGTATGAGGAACTTTATCTTAATAACCTGCAGAAGATACCCACTCACTCTACTGTCTGCCCCATTCACATCCTTTTCTTTGCTTTCCTTCCTCTAAAAAAAGGAAACAAAAATGCCAATTACTGACTGAGAACATGAATTTTTCGTTGACCTCCTGTAATTCCCCACAAAGCTGAGGAGCCTGGAAGGTAATGAAATGAGGTTTCTCCAAAGAACAAATGAATGAGAGAAGATGACTGCCTGAACTGAAAGCCTGGTGAGAACAGGGCATTGTCAAGGGCCTGTATTTGGGTGAGGGAAGGACAGAGATCCTCTGGGGTCAGGAGGGATAGGAAGGAGTGGCCGAAGGCTCATCACACATCATTGCTTTTCCTCCCAGCCCAGGGGTAGCCCTCTCTCTAAGCAACTGCTGAGACCATGGGATGGTGTGAGATACCCTGAGGGGTTGGGGCAACCTTAGTGTGAGTGTGCAGAGCTGCTGTTGGTTTGTTGTTTTGGTTTTCTTTTCTTTTTCCACTTCTTTTTTTTTTTTTTTTCCCCAGCCTTTCACTATCACTCTTGGTGTGGGGCAAAGTATCCCGAGTGCAGACAGGCTGAGGGTGCTTTGGCTGCGAAATGTCTTGGCTTGTTTTGCAGAGGCCTTTGTGGAAGAGCCCTGCTTGCTCATGGCTCCACACTTGCCACCATGCTGGGGCTTTCTAGGACTTCTGTTATTTTTAATATGCTGCTTCAAAATAACCCGGCAAAACCTACTCTCTAACTCATTTATTAATTTTCATTAAGGCTTGCCCCTACCCCCCCCCCTTTTTTTTTTTTTAAAAAGATGCTGTCAAATCGCACTTCTTAAGATTCATGGTGGATCTCCTCTGCCTGGCTCTATTACCCAATTTAAATACACGAGAGCAAGAGGGGTTGAATGCCACTATGTTAACACAGTGCCAGAGACCTCTGTGAGGTTGTTTGTTAAAAGCAAATTGTACCTGTTAAGGGGCTGGGAAGGGTAGCACAGCTGCTGTTAACTGCTTTACCAAATTGACTCTTACTCATTCGTTTAAAATTAAAATTGAAATGCTTTTGACTTCTTTTTCTTCTTTTTTTTTTTTTATCCTTCCCGTGGCAAATTTGCTTTACTTAACGCTAAGTGGGGATCATTTCTTGTGATTACTGAAAAATGCATCATAACTTTTGATTACACTGCTATTAAGGATGTAGAATGGCAATTTCTGCTGCTTGCAGAGAGGGAGAGAGAAGAAACGCTGCTGGAAGAGCTGGTGTAACCCTTTACTATGCTGAGCACTGCAGAGAAGGTATAACTGCTGCTGATCTGGGGCTGCAGGCTGGTGAGGCAGGACCTAGGGGTTGAATTCAGGCTGAGTGGAAATGAACATGAACCCAGATGACCTCAGAGAGATGAAGTGAGGGCTGGAGCATCATGGAACTGCCACAGCTTTGCAGACATTTACCTTTTGCAGGGGCTAATGATCTTCTCTTTAAATGGGAACACCTTGGGAAGATGGGCTGTTGTTTGGAAGAAGGGAACATTTTGGGGGATGGAGAGGGAATGTCCCTAGCAGCAAGATAAAGGGTACACATTCCAGGCTTGTAGAGACCCCCTCAGTGGGATGGAAGCTTTTGGCAAGGGGGTTCTGAATCACAGTAGGGGAATGAGGTGAATGATGTAGACAGCCTAGGAGATGCAGCAGGAGAGGGACTGTGGAGGGCCCAAGGACATTCCTCCCATGCTGAGGAAACTGAAGCAGGGAAAAGAAGGTGAGAGGATGAATTGCTTTACATTGCATTGTGTTTGTTGTGCAGAGATTTCTTGATTTAGGAAGCACCTGCTCTGCCATGGGGAACGTTTGCCCTGGATGTGGAGATCCCCAGGGTCTGAGTGGAGCACAGGGAGATGATGGAGAGTATGAAATGCTGTGCTGGAACCGGTTGGCCCTGCTCCTGGGGCAGCTGGGCTACAGAGCAGCAGCAAAGGCTTGACCTCAAGGTAAGCGCCAGTGAAGCCTTCCAAGAGAAAATGGCCTCAAATTGTTCCAGGGAAGGTTTAGACTGGATATTAGGAAAAATTTTCACACTAAAAGGGTTATTAAGCATTGGAACAGGCTTCCCAGGGAAGCGGTTGAGTCACTATTCCTAGTGGTATTTAAAAGATGGGTAGACATAGTGCTTAGAGATTGTTTTTTTCAGCATTAGGTTGATGGTTGGACTTAATGATCTGAAAGGTCCCTTCCAGCCTAGGCAATTCTATGATTTTATGAAGCCTATGAGCATACTGGAGGTAATTCCCACTTGGATGGGGAAAACACTCTGCACCACTGCAGCGAGCCCTTTCTTGGCTTAGGAAACGTGTAATCAATGTTTTACTCCTGTTCCTCAGCCTGATGGACTATAAGCAGAGCATGTGTGGACTGGTGTAAACCTGTGCATGTCCAATGTTGCACAGGGTTTAGACAGTTCGTGACTGGGGAGCTGAAGAAAGGATGGGGGGTACTGATTCGTGCTATCAGCCTACAGACACGCCATCAGAGGGGCTAATAGCTGGGAGGCAGGGAGTTTGGGTGGCTGATTGCTTAGATGATACTTACTCATTGTGGCTCCTACCCAGGAGGTCTTTATTATTTTTATTGACTCTTTTGTAGCTCACCTAGGGCTCCTACCTGTCCTCCGTGGCTGCTTTAGACCTGTTTTTCCACTGGGAACTACGTTTCCCAGAGTTCCTACTTTTAAAGGACTGGAGCGCTGACACAGGCAGAGCTGGGCTGCCTCTTGATGAGACATAGCAAGAACAAGAAATGCTGGAAGTGAGGCTGCATGTAATTAAATAATAAGTACAGAGGAGCAGCCATAAGCAGACATTTGCAACAGGTTTGGAAGATAAGGTTTAAGATTCTTAGGAGAATCTTAAGAATAAGGGAAGAGACCCTTTCTTTCTGCAGCAGTCCTTGTTGCTCTGGGGAATGCTGTGGCCACCAGCTGGTTCTGCCTCATGCCTTGCCATAGCAGTGTTGTTACAGGCTACAACTACAACTCTACAACTCCTTGAAAGGAGGTTGTAGGGAGGCAGGGGTTGGTCCCTTTTCCCAGGCTTCAAGTTGTGCCAGGGGAGGTTCAGGTTAGATATTAGGAAATATTTATTTACTGGAAAGGTTGTCAGGCATTGGAATGGGCTGCCCAAAGAGGTGGTTGAGGCATCATCCCTGGAGGTATTCAAGAGTTGAGTTGACGTGGTGCTCGGGGATATGTATTAGTAGTGGATTGGTGGTGTTTTGGGTGTAGTGTGTGGTTTGTGTGGTGGTTTTTTTTTTTTAATTGATCATTTGTGTGTTGTGTTTTGGTTTTTTGTTTGTTTTGGGTTTTTTTGGTTTTTTTTTCATTGGTTGGACTAGATGATCTTGAAAGGTCCCTTCCAACCTAGGTGATTCTGTGATTCTGAGTTACAGAGGCTGTGTTTGAGGTGCTCGGCATGCTCACAAAGAGGTTTCTGTC
The DNA here is from genome assembly GCA_004320125.1 of Scolopax mira. Classification (NCBI taxonomy): domain Eukaryota; kingdom Metazoa; phylum Chordata; class Aves; order Charadriiformes; family Scolopacidae; genus Scolopax; species Scolopax mira. The sequence goes on from BJBW01014642.1 coordinate 21,613, forward strand.
CTGGCAATACTTATCTGGGAACCTCCAAATTACAGAAGCAGTGCTTTACTAATACTGCAAGGCTGGCAAAGTTAAAGATATATCGAGGACAGAAATGTGTGGAATGATCAGATGCAGAGATCCATGTGCAGAGCTACGAAGGGAAGAAATGTAACAGCTACCAGTATTGATGAGACAGCCAGTGCTCTCTACGGAGAATTGTGATTTCTGCTTTGTTTTCTTCCTCTCTGTGCACCAAACTGAGCTAGATAGCAGAACAGACTTGGCTGGTCTACCCAGAGAAACCTGGTTACTGGAAGGGGCTTGCTTAGAAAGCATTAGCAGCTGTGTTAATTGGATTTCTTGGCTATAAAGCTCTGGGGGGGGATCATACCTTTACCAGCTCACCACTGAGCCCATCTCCAGTTGGAGGAGACCGAAAACAGTTCTTGCAGGCCACCCACTGGCGACCTCAAACATGGACAGGTAGGCAATGGCACTGTCCTGGGCAAATGGGGACCCCCACATCAGAGGCTGTGGCTTGGCAATACACCAAAGGTCATTGAGTTTCAGCATTCCCAAAAGTATACACATGCGCATATACTCCTATATATACACATATATATATGTGTATGTGCATATATATAAAATACATATATATTTTTTTTGCTGGCAGCTGAGATAAAAGGGATATCATGAAAATGTAAACGAAAAACTTTACACCAGGCATGGCCTGACAGAGGGAAGATTGATATCCCATGATGCTTTGTCTTGATGAGACAATGAAAAATAACCACCACGGCAGCTGTGTCAATATCAGACTTGGTAATGCACCACTAGCTGTGGATTTTTATTTAATCCGCTTTGCTTTAAGATGATAATGGTTGTTACTTTTCAATGCCTGTCTGTCAGCACCCTGGCATTGCAATATTCCTCCGCAGCTTTGCGAGCGGGTTTCATTTATTTTAAAATACCATTTCACACACTGCTGACTTTTAACAGTGTTCCATGTGAGTTTGGGAGATTGAATAGTGACAGAAACAACACTTTTTATGAGAATACAGAATATTAAAAATGGGGCACAATATACAGATGGTAGTTTTCACTACAGCTTGTTTTCTTCCCCCCAACCTGCTTCTTCTACTCAGCTTCCCACTGAATGCATTTGTAGTAACACCATAAATGTCACTTTCGCTGACTGCCTTTTGGCATTTTATTTAAATGGGAATCCGGCTCTTCCTGCCACTGCATTGAGCTCATGTTTTGCAGCAGTGACACTCTGCACGGTCCTCTTGCATCCAGTGCATTTTCCATCAGCTCGGATCCCGGGGTTGCCAAAATAGCAACCCTGGCTGTGGCAGCATTTTGGTGTGTATGTCTGCATGTACACACCTGTGTATCTCTGGGAAGACTGGGAAGGTCACTGAAAGCCATCCGAGAGCGCTTTCTGCTCGATGGAATACTTTTCTTTCTGCTTGGCTTCTCTAAGACTCTCATCTTGCCAGCAAAATGCAAAATCATTTGCTGCTGCGATGGCGCCAAGAGACAGATGATATCTGCTCTCTGCCTAAAACCTGGCTGTTTTCTTTAGCTTAGTTGCTGTGGTGTTGAAGGAGCCCTGTCCCCTCCAGATTTCCTGGGGCAAATAGCAGTAAGGTCTTCTGAGATGATGGTACAGTCACACGGTAAATCCCTCTGTGGGCTTGGTTGGTGCTCCTGTAGCCATGTAGGTCTCAAAGTTTTGGTGTATGATGAACCATGATGGGTGACAGTCCTTGGAACTCCTGATCTGTTTCCTGTCACAGGGCTGGAGACAGCTGCTGGTATGTAAGTGCTTTCCTGGGGGGATCCATACAGATTGAAAAGCAATAGGGAAGGGGGTAAACTGAAGACTTGTTTTGATTTTGTCCATCTCAGAGAAGCTGGAGATGACCAGCTTCCTCCTGAACCATCCCTCCTCATTGGGATACACAAGTATTTTGGTGTTTTTTACCCTGCCATAGCCGCTGAGAATGTGAACCGCTGCTGGTGTCCTAGATGCGATGGCTCACCTTGCTGACCTGAAACGGCTCTGCTCTCTCCCTTTCCTGCACACAAGCTTTTTGGGCTGTGATTCTATAATCCAGGAGGATTCTACACCCAGCACTGTACATATTCTCTATTGGCACGCAATTCCTTCAGCCTGTGGAGGAAAAGCTGGTGTAAACCTTATCCTTGTATTTCTTGTCCTTGTTCCCACCGCCAACAGCCCTACGGATAGTCTTCTCCCTGTGATAACTCACTGTCCTCTCTATACACAGCTGCAGGAGGAGTGGGTTGCACTCCTGTCTTCCTCTTCTAATTTTACAAGACACCGTGTGTTTTTGAAGACAAATAATTGACTGGTTTCCCCTGTTCTTTGCATACCTTTGGAAATATCTAAGCCTCTGCATATCTGGGCTGGAATGGTTTGGCTGAATTGTAGGGGATGATTGTGGCAGAGCCAGGGATCCTGCAGCCTGATGGAGAGAAGAATGTTTTTGTTTGAAAATGGAAATACTTATTTTGCTTAACATGGGAAATAAGATTATGTAAAAAAAAATGGTTTGGGTCTTTATTAGTCATTTTGAGGTGACGGCTGGTTTCATGGAAGTATTTCTTTGTTTCCTACTCATGTACCTTATAAAGGTCCTTGAAGTCACCAAATGCTTCATAAAGTTGTTTTAGTGTTTTGGAAAAATGATAGATGTAGGGTTATTACTTTCATATCTGTAAAATGCTTTTATTTTAATCTTAGAGATGGAGGTTCATTGTACAGGTATACAAGGACATTATATAAAATATAATGACCTGAAACAATGCTGTTCCCTCCTCCTTGTAATAATTTTGCTGTTACAGATTCTGTTACTGCAGGACTAAGTGCACCTGCATACCTTGAGCCCTTCTGGGAGGCTGGAAATTTGTCCTTTTCTATTCCACTGGGACAAAGTTGCTATTTCTGGCTTTGTAGGTTTCAACGGCATCAGACTCACAAGTGGTGATATTTTAATGTACATAAAGCTGTTTTCCAGTGCAGGCTGAATCTTCTCCCCTCTTGGCCCCAAGGGAGCATGTAGCAGAGGGTGGGAGGAGCAGGATGAGCCATTACTGAACAGGTTGACTTTTTAAAGAAAATGTGAGCTCTTTGAAAATGCTCCTACATGTGCAATGTTCCAGGCAATCCTGGGAGATGGATGAGCAGCAAGAGTACAGGTGAGGGCAGGCAGAGGCATGGGAGAAAATGTTGCTTTTGTGTCTCTGTCCCAACAGGAATAATTTCCACATAAACCTATCTGTTATTTAACACTTAAATCATCAAAGTATCCATCAGCAAAGGGCTCTTTTGTGCTTGGTGCTCCACAAATATAAAAGTGTGTGAATAGGAAAGCATGGGAATGGTTTATGGCTCTGCTTTTAGGGCAAGGAGATGGTGCAGGTGACCTCTTCAGAGCTCTTACACCCCATTATCTATTCATCATCTATTATAAATCTTCCTTGTTGCACAGAGTTTATCCTGCATTTCATCAAGTAGGAGCCTGGTGCACACAAATCAGATCTATGGTCTGGTTTCCCGAAGTTAACTTAGGGAAGCTAAACTTTTCTCCTGGTGTCAAAGTAAAAATCATTCAACTACACTTGTGTACAGTGTGTTGGCACTGTGTAACTCAACAGAAATGCTCTACTTGCATGATCCATCAGAAAAAAGAAACCACAACAACAACACCCCCAAAAAGACTGTACCTTTAGCCAGATCCTTTCTGGGTTCTTGGACACAAGGCAAGATGGATAACAAAGAAAACAGTCTTCATTATAAGACTGATATCAGCTTTGCATGTTTTGGCCCTACTCTAGCATTTCCTAAAAATGTTGCTTACCTGTTTCCCAGAGCCCCAGTGTTTGCATGGTGCAAAAGGTTGCCAGCATTAATTTAGTGGTTCCCCAGCCTTACCTGGCATGGCTGTACCAGGAGATATTGCTGAACTTCAGCATGCCATGCGTAGTGTATGACTTGTTCCTCACAGATCAGCAAAATACCTCCTCTAATGAGCAGAATGGATTAATTAATCTGAGATAAAGAAGGTTCCTTAACATCCCCTTCCCTCTGAACTTTTGTTTTCTGTGGGGCTGGGCAGTTGACACCTCAGATGAAAGAAATGCAAAAGTATGCTGGATGAGGGAACGTTGTTAAGGCTGGATAAATTATAGTGATGTGGAAATCATGGGTGACATCTGTGTCTCAACTGTGTGCTTAAGGAATGTGTTTTTCTAGTGATGGATGGCATGCCTAGTGCCCTGCAAGCCTGTCTCTTAGCTCCTGGTGTGGCATTTTTTGAGCATTGGGGAAGCAGGAGGAGCAACAGGATAACAGGATTTTATAGGACCAAATGGAAGGTATGCTAAGGCATTTCCCATTTTGAGTTCTCTCCATCTGTAGGTGCATCTGACCTGTGTGAGGTGGTTATAAGGGCTTCCCTGTATCTTGCAAATGAATACAATTTTGCTGTGTTTTGTTTGTCATGCAAAGGCATCCCTGAGGGTGCTCATTCACCTTGGAGGAGCTATGGCAAGTAGCAGAGGAGTTTGTCCCTTTGCATTATTTCTTCAACAGGAGGCAGTTTTTTTAAACACAGAACTATTTGGATTAGGGTGGGAGGTTGAGATTTCTCAAAGTGGGGCTCAGCATGTCTTTCTGCATGAACTGCTGGGTTTGTGGGTACAGGATAACCCTGACAAGCTTTGTTAGGCATTTCTGACACCTCTCTGACAAATATGATGCCTCATGTGGAGTTCTGGCTTCCTAGATGCTTCTGCTTATCCATTTCAGCCCCTTTGGCATGTAGTGTCCCATGTGTTTCACAAATATAGCCCAAGAGGTCCCAAGCCATGTAGTGACAGTGTCTGCCTGGCTGGCAGCAGCCAGGATAGCCAGAAACCTCTGTACAGAAGAGCCAGCTGCCTTCCTGTCATGCAGGTGTGCAGCCACACTAATGGACTCCAACTCTTGAGGGGCAAGCAATGGACATTTCAACTCTCCGTGGTGTTTCTCTTCTCTCTCCAGCAGAAACCTGTTCAGGTGCACACACTGAGCCAATTCACCATTGCTTCCAAGGGCTTAGATTTGTGTCTCCACTAGGTGGGAGAAAGGACTCGCATTCAAACTTAGTGTTTGTAATGTTAGCATAATGCTCTTGTGTTTCCTGTGGCTGAGCTGGTGGTTGGCTCCCTGTGTGCCTGTGTTCATTGTGTCTAGGGCAGATGGGCATTGTGGCTTCTCTATCATACCACCTAATCACACTGACTCATTTTGTTCTTTTTCCTCAGTTGGAAATAGTTCATGCCTGCTGCTGATCTGCTGTGTGCTCCAGGGCATGGAATAGTTGGCTGGACTACAAGTGTATCCATGTGCCCTGTTGATACTTATTCTAGCTATCTCTTGGAGAAGAAGACTTCATCTAAGGAGCAGCAGCATTGGAGTATAGAAAACCTCAGAAGGAAGTGAGTAGATCCTAATTGTGATGTGATGATAGCGTGATCTGCTGTGCTGGCCTTGATCTCTACTGTGTCACACTGACACCGAGTCTTCTCAGAGTGATATTAACATCTGCTTTTTTTTTTTGAAGACGATGATGAAACTGCTGGAAGAGGTGGATGTAGATAGGCTCTCAGGTCAGTAGATTTGGATTTAACTAGCCTCCACTAACTTGGGTGGTGAGGTAATGTCTGGGGAGGTAGAGTAGTATGTGGAAGAATATCCCCTGTAATTACTCAGAGCTACAGGGGCTAGAAGGTCAATTCAGTATGAACCCAGGAGTGGATCTAGGGTGGGATGTGATTCTTTCCAGACCCAAGATGGCACCTCCTCTGGGATTACCAGGGCAGGAGGTGGCAATTTCATTCTGTGTCTGCAATTGCTAATTTTCCATGTCTCCTTCACTTATGCCCCCTAATTTTGCTTGGGTTGTGTAGACTATAAGTTGCCAAGCCATGTGCAAGAGTGAGAGAGTTGTAAGGAGAATGCTGAGTTAATTGTGGGTAGTCAGTGAGTTGGACAGGTGGGATTAACCCTTCTCCTGCAGTTTCCATGCATGTTTTTTGCAAGGTGAAAGGATGTGAGGTAACTGGGCAACAGATCCCTGGCCCTGAAGGACTGGCAGATCACCCGCACTGTGGCCCCTCCACCACATCTCACCCCTCCAACATCCCATAGCAAACTTGACACAGACTGTCACAACTATAATGTGTGAACAAAGACAAACTGTGAGGGTCCTGAGCTGTGTACAGGGGTTACTAGCTCTCCGTGCAGAGCACTGAATACCACTGGGAGTTTCTGGCACTTCCATCTTCTGTTGCAATACCATTGTTATTATGGATAGCAATATCCATATACCTGGTAACTCTTTAGTGGCAATCGCTGTTTCAGAGGCTATTAAACTTGTAGATGAACAGTTCTTTGTCTAAGTTAACGCCTAATTTTTCATGACAATATCTTTAGAGCTATACCCTT
>BJBW01014649.1:0-21564 GCA_004320125.1 Scolopax mira
ATTCCAGTTGTGGCCTCCCCAGTGCAGAGCAGAGAGGGAGAATGACCTCCCTCAACCTACTGGCCACACTCTTCCCTAAGCAGTCCAGGATCCCATTGGGCCACAAGGAAACATTGCTGGCTCATGGAGAGCCTGCAATCCACTAAGACTCACAGATCCTTTTCCTTAGTAATACTTCCCAGAATATCCACCTCTAACCTATCCTATTTTAGCAGTACTTCTGAGACAGAGGGCTGGTCTGCAGGGATGGGACCAGGGCACCACTCCTACAATGAAATGTTATCAGCTGCCTGCAGCTGGGACCCTCTGGAACCTTCCCGACACCCCAATAACTCGACTTCTAGAGCCATCTCCACCACCAAATCCTTTTTCTTTTGGAAAAAACAACCAGGAGTATCTTTAAAATGCTGCATTTTCCCCCATGCAGCTCCCAGAACAAGGTCTCCACGCTGCCCCATGCCACCTGGACGTAGCAGGAGAAGCCACCAAGCTTGTGTTGCACCTCCTGGGAGTGAGCAGCAGGGGACGGGCAGCTACTTAGCACCTTCTACTTGGAAACCACCCCCTGCTCCACAGTGTAGTTTGTGGCTTTGGGTTACAAACAATTGAAGAAAATGGGGTGATTTACCCGACACTCACATGGTGCAGTTGACGGCTACTTCATCTTCCTGGGTCACATTTGTGAGGACTCTAAATAGTTGCATAAGAATTACAGGTAGAAACTGAATCATTACTTGGATCTCCATGGCGTGCAAACACTAAAACAGATGTTCAAAACACAGACACTTTTAGTTCAACATTTTGCAGATGGGAAATATTTATAGAACACGGACATTTCTGTGGCAAAAGGAGAGGCGTTAGCATGATATGGGGACAGGAGAGCCCGTGGCAGCACTTGCTGCCTGCGGATCCCAGTGAATCACTCTTGGCAGATATTAATCCTCCTCTCAGATGTGCCCAGGGAGCTATGATTTAATTAAAGGTCACATGCTATAATTTGACCCCAATTTCCCAGAATTTAAGGCTGACGTTTTGCTCCCAGCTCTGCTCATCACTTGAGATGGTTTTTTGAAGCGACTAAGTCCCCGTTTTCACAAATGCCTCCAGAACATGGGAACCTGATGCTTGATGACTTGCAGTGAGACTTTTCTCCAAAGAGCATAGCTTGCTATCAGAAATGGGATTTAAGTGACTTGGTGAAGGTGAAGATGATTTGGTGTATACACTCTGCACCCATCTCATAAACCACTTCTGCCTGAACCTCATGATACGAGTCTAGGAAAGACAGTGCCTTTCATTTTCAGTTTTCAAGCCTGCAAACTGAATGAAAGGCTCTTAAATCTGTATCTAGCTGTTTAAATTCCTGAAATTACTGAGGGATTGGTGGTAAGAAGCCCTCACCAAAGTTGGCATGTAAATATCTCCCTGTCCACAGGCTGCAGCTGGACAGGGCTGGGACAGAAAGCAAAAGTGCTTGCCTTCAAACCCTGCCATGATTTCTATTTCTTAAAGTATTTAGACATTTATCTGAAACATACCCAGTAACTTTCTGATGATAAATCCCCACCACTGGGAGTGGAGCTGTTGCTACGGCAGCACTCTCAAAAATAGGCAGTTATGGAAGGAAACAAGGACAGTAAACAGCCAAGAAATATGTTGCCTGCAGATGCCTGTGCTGGACCTGCTCTGAGGCCCTTACTCATGCCGTAGCGATGGCCAAAAACCTGCAGCTGGGTCATCTGTGCTCAAATTTAACTGACTGATAACCTCACGGGTCTTTTGCAGCCTGAAAAAAAAAATAATCCTGCTTTGAATGGCTAATCCTGAAAATAAGGCACCGTGCTACAGTTTAAAGGTGTGAGTCAGATCTAGGGCAGGAGGGGAGGAGCGTGCGAGCCCACCGGGAGGAGGGTTTGCCACCAGCATGGCAGAGTGATGCCAACTGCTTGTTTTACTGACTGGAAGGCAGCCCGTGGAGAGCAGAGTCGTGTCAGTAGCAAAGGTGAGGATATTGCACGCTGTGCCCGTCCCAGTGCCACAGTGAGTGCCTGTTCTTGCAGGCACTGGGAATGTAATGGTCTGTAGAAACACAAACAAGCCCACCGGTGGGCACTGGTCACCTTTAGGTATTTAACAAGCTCTCCTGGGACTTCCTTAGCTCCTGCCTGAACCAGCTGGCAGTACTGGAAGAATTTGTGCAAATGCATGTCCTGGAAGAGAAGAAAAGAAAAGTCTCAATATTTGTCAACCTTTACTCTGCAGCGCACACCCAAAAATCTGCCAACTTAACCAGTGGGCCCCCATGCCTAGCAAGCCCCATGTCACCTGTGGTCCCCAGCTGCCTCCCACGAGTAGGGTTCTGCCTTCTCCAGTGTACCCAGCCCCTGGCTCCCAACTAGTGTCAAGATTAAGCACAAAACTGTTAGTTTTTAACAGCAGCATTAGAAATCTCCTGTGGTTGCACTGCCCTGAGCCCCAGTCCCCATCCAACACTAGCTTGGAGAAGCAGGATCCTTCTGACCCAGCTGTGATGCTTCCAAACTGCCTCGCTGACCACCTACTCTCTGTCTAAGGCACTCTCCTTCCCATTTCTCTCCCTCCTTCTCCAAGGTTAAATTTAATTACCTCAGTCATTTAACCCTGAAAAGCACCTGGGAATGTAATATGGTGAGGAGCAGAACTACTAGGACAAGTTCCTCTAGGACAAGAAGAACGTTGCAAGTTGCACCAGGGGAGGTTTAGACTGGATATTAGGGAAAATTTCTACACTGAAAGGGTTATCAAACACTGGAACAGGCTGTCAGGGAAGCGGAGTCATTCATCCCCAGAGGTATTTAAAAGACAGGCAGACGTGGTGCCAAGGGACAGGGTTTAGTGATGGATTTTGGCAGTGTTAGGTTGATGGTTGGACTCGATGATCTGAAAGGTGCCTTCCTACCCAGGCAATTATACGATTCTACGATATTGTGCTGCTCTCAGTGATGGACAGAATTAGTAGGACCCTAGAAGAGGTTTAAACAATGCTGAAAGCAAGTTGCTGTGAATGGAAGTGCAGCTGCTGATTACATCCAGCACAGGAGAAGAAGCCCTGCCAAGGGCCTTTCCCCATGAGCAGCACTGACAGGAGGTGACAGGAGGTGCCCCAGAGCCTGTGCTGGGGATCTTTGCTGCGTATCTCATGAAGCTGGGGAAGTCCATCACTACCACAGAAGGGTGGAACACATGAGGACTTGGCAAAACAGCTTGAAGTGGTTTCAAAGGGAAATCAAGACTCCTGTTTTCTTGCATCTTCTGTTGTCAGAAAAATTTTTTTTTTCCTAAACTCAATGAACAGTCAAATATCTGAGGAAACCTCCCATTTCCACCAGTTCTTCTCTCTTTTGCATCATCAAAGCTGCTCGTTTGCTCCAATGTTTCCTCAGTCCTGCCAGTTACAGGGCAGTTGGCCAAGAAATCACCAGCCTCTCCCTAGGCTCGTTCACTCGCACAACTGCCTCATCATGTCCAGATGAAGGAGCAAATCCCTGCAAGGAATCCCCGACCTGCTGCTCCAGAAGGACCTCAGCGCTGCTCTGCAAACTCAGGTACCTCTTTCCCACCTATGGCATAGCAGTAGTAGAGATACAGCAACCCCTTCCTCTGCATTTGTCTTGGAAGTCTCTCTGAGTGAGGCGCTCCACTCACCTGGGTGTAAATGGTCGAGTCCAAATGGATTCTGATTTTAAACAGCGGCTTCGCTCCATCCACCCACTTTGCATCCACACTGGGCTGCTGTGTGGGAAGACAGAAACATAGAATCATAGAATGGTTTGAGTTGGAAAGGACCTTGAAGATCATGGAGTTCCAACCTCCCTGCCCTGGGCAGGGGACACCTCCCACCACACCAGGTGGCTCTAAGCCCCATCCAGTCTGGCCTTGAACCCCTCCCTGGGGTTATACAAGTGTCCCATCTCCCACGTCTAAGAACCTCAAGCTTTGGGAGCTGCCCTGCAGTTGAGATCTTTCCATCTTTTCCAACACAAGTCCAGAGCTTACAGTGCTAACAAAGCTCAGATTTCCTCTTCCCTTTATGTTTAAGCCCATTTCAAATGGCCTTCCTACCCTTCGTGACTCTGTGTCTCCAAGACCCAGGTAGCCGGGTGGAAGGTTGGATGAAACTGGCAAATGCCGCTCCAGAGTGACAATTCGTCCATCCTTCAGCAACGGGACCCAGGCATATCCCACTGTGGAGGCAACAGAGCAGGAGTTAGCAGGCCCACAGTGATACGTGTTCAGCTCAAGCTCCAAGAAGAGTTGTGTCTCACCCTGAGACGATCAAACCTGTGGCTGTGCAAGAGGCTTCAACAAGGCTGGGATCAACCGTGTCAAGCTTTGTGATGGCTCGTTTTACGTGGTGGCTCAGTGAATTAAGACAAGGACAACCCAGATAGAAGGGGGTTTGAGGAGCAGAGACAGCGTGTGAGCCATGACCATGCACCATGGCATGGGCCTTTGGTCACCCAAGGACTGGCTGTGTGGGAAGACAGAATCATAGAATCGTAGAATGGTTTGAGTTGGAAGGGACCTTGAAGATCATGGAGTTCCAACCTCCCTGCCCTGGGCAGGGACACCTCCCACCACACCAGGTGGCTCCAAGCCCCATCCAGTCTGGCCGTTAACTCCTCCCTGGGCAACCTATTCCAGTGTCTCACCACCCTCACACCAAAGAATTTATTTCTGGTGTCTGATCTAAATCTCCCCTTTTCCAATTTAAAACTGTTCCCCCTTGTCCTGCCGCTACACTTCCTTGTAAAGAGCCCCTCCCCAGCTCTCTTGTAGCTCCCTTCAGATATTGATAGGCTGTTATAAGGTCTTCCCGGAACCTTCTCTTCTCCAGGCTGAACACCCCCAGCTCTCTCACCCTGTCCTCACAGCAGAGGTGCTCCATCCCTCTGAGCATCCTCATGGCCCTCCACTGGACCTGTTCCAACAGGTCCATGTCCTTCCTATATTGAGGACTCCAAAGCTGGACACAGACCTCCAGGTGGGGTCTCACAAGTGCACTTCTACACTTCTTGTAGATGCAGCCAACAGGTGTTGGCAGGATCAGCCCTGAGGCCTTCATCTCACCTTGAGTGTTTTTTGGTGACAATAGGCCCACTTGCACAAACCAACTCCAGAACACACAGAAATAGCTGTCAGACTGCAGCCAAAACTTGAGCTTTAGCATACACCAAACCCATCATGTTTTATTCCATAAAACATGACCTATGAGTCGTATTAGGTCACTTTCAAAAGAAGAAAATTCAGATAGGCTAATATCTGAATCAAATATTCTTTCTTGCCCCTACATTTATTTTATCTTGGACCGTTACACTCCAACAGAAGTAATTTAAGCCATGAACATACCTTGAGTTTCAACGGTGTCCTGTTTTTTCGATGTTGCCTTTGTATTAATTTCACAGCTGACATGATAGAAGGTGAAAAGCAAATGATGCTTTTGATGGAGGTGAATTGGAAGCTCAATTTTAATCTAAAATGATATCATGATAGATAAGACTGTATTTTTAATTGTGGAGTATTATTTTAAGTTCTATTTTATTTCACAAATGCTATGTTGTATGTAGTTACACAAGACACATTCTTTCCCATCTTAAATAACTCCTAGCGAACATTTTCAGCACATTTGCACATTACTTATTAATGGGAGCGTGTGATTGGAGTGCACAAAGCGTGACAGTAAAGACAGCAGAAAACAAACTGGCATTAAAAATTGACAGAGCCTCTGGCTTTGCTAAGCCCTTCTCCTGAGGCAAAGGGCTGATGATTATTTTTACCCATATTTCCCCCAGCCCTGGGAAAGGAGATAGCCTGAAAGGGCCTCTTGGCTTTGTAGCCTCCAGGAAAACCTGGTATTTCCCACCATTTTGGCTTTACCTCGTCATAGAACTCTGGGCTCTGGTTGTGATGCAGCACGGCAGCATATGCGTGTGTGGTCAGGAGATGGCCTCCGGGTTTGCCATATATACACTGGAAACACAAATGAAGAGCTGAATCCAGGATTGTTCCTGGCCAAATTAACACAACGAGCACGGAAACTCGGTGCTGTCCTATTGTCCCGCTCGGAACAGCACGCCCACAAATGTCATCCCTATTAACAGATACCCACCTTTAACGGCCTCCCATCAGCTTCATCTGAATCCCTGAACTCAACACAAACAGCAATGTTCCTTGCCTGAAATGGGGGAGAACGGGAGGATGAGCCATGGCTCCAGGCAGCAGCATCGCCCCAGACCGCGCCGAGCGGCTGCGGGTTCTCCAGGCTGCTCACCTTGGCAAACACCTTCTGGTTCTCATACTTCAAATGCAAGGGGTAGACATAGAGGTGGTTTTTGTAGACAGTGAAGGGATAGCAGTATTTTGCAACTTCTGGGACAAGCTCCCCCACTTCAACTGCAACATCCTCACAGCTCTTCTCAAAAGGCTTTATAGGAATATAAGAAGCCGTGACACAATCTAGGAGAGAAGGGAAGCTTGGATGAGCGCACACCCCCAAACACACCCCCCAAACGCACCCCCAGCCCATGTGAAAGGAAATTTGTGGGTCTGAAACCCTGTTCTTGAGTATCTGGTTCTCTTCAGATGAACCTCTTTGCACTTGGACCACATCCCTCCACAGAATCCAGAGACACTTATAAGACAGTGCTTGTGCTGAATTACTAGTTTCTCATTGCAGTCCTGAGATGGTTAATGAAACCAGTCCTCTGGCTAATGAAACAGCCAAATTCCCCACAGAAACATTAACTCCCAAGGCGAGAGCCATCAGCACTTCAAGATTCATCAGCATATTTTAAGATCCAGGATCCTTACTTGTGAAGTCAAGAGGGATGTCTTTGATGACGATATTCAACTGGGCTGGAATGACCTGCAGTTTTGTCTTCTCTGGTCTGTGTTAGGGAGAAAGGAACAAGAGTGTGAACCTTTGAAAGCTCAGGTGCTGAACACATCAGCAGTGCTTTTTCTTACCCTCTCAGTATTTTAGAAATTGTCACTTTACAATTATCATCTCATGCTTACACATAAGTGTAATTAAAATGTCTGCTCAGCCCCTGCATCAGTCTCTTATACTTACTTCTTATACTCTGCTAAAAGCTTCAGCATATCTTCATTTGAGAGTTTGCCACTGTCTTGCTTGTACAGAGGCGAGAATTTTCCTTCAACGTCAAGAGTGCCCTGAGAGTCTTTGAAAACTGGCCTGCAGAAAATAAGAGATCTCCTAAGCATTGGTAAATACACAGAATTGATGTCCTCTATCAGTCCCAGTAGAAGAACTGTGAGGGAATGGGACCACTATCTCCAGTCATTCCCAAGAAAATTAATTCAAATCTAAGAGTCTAGAGTCTAAGCCCCAGTGGATTGCCCCTGCCATTCCAGCAAGTCTTCCCCCCTCATCTTCTCCCTGGCAATGGCTGGTGGCAGGAGGGAATTTCTGTGCCTGCTCCCGTGGTAGCATGGGACAGAGTAATTCATCCCCAGGAATGTTCTGCCCTGACAGCAGTGGCTACAGGTCAGCAGAAAGGTTACTGTCTTCCCAGCACTGTTTACTTTTTAATATTTTGTTTCTCGTTTTAGACAGAGCATCTCAGGCCAATCCCCATTCTGTCTTGGGAATTGGAACCAGATCTTGCCCTTGGCTCCAACTTCACTGCCTCGTCCCTCGGCTCATCGCATCCTGGATAACCATCCTGGATAGCACAGCCTGGCAACGTGACTGACCTGGCAGCCCAGCCGAAGGGCATCCTGTACTGGCCCAGACGGCTGCACACCTGCTTGGCCACCTTATGGACCTTCTGGGCAGTCTGCAAAACACAAACAAAGGTTAGTCTGCGCCACGGCTTCCACGCTGCCCTGGGGAAGGAAGGAAGGAAGGAAGGAAGAGCACAGCGCTCTCCAGGGAGAAGAAAACTCTCGGTTCTGTGCTGTGCAGTTTCCCCAGCAGAACACACAGAGCAGCACTGATGGACATCCCTGTCTGTCTCTTCCCACCACGCACATTTATTGCTCTCGCAAAGCAGTAGCAAATACGTTGTGGGCACAGCCATATTAAAACTCCTCTTGATTCTGCATTAAATGGTCAGCGTATGAGGATTTTATTTTCCAAATAATACAAGTTTATTTTCCAAAACTGACTGTAATTACCACTTCCTATACAGAATCACATGGGGTTGGAAGGGACCTCTGGAGATCATCTAGTCCAACCCCCCTGCCAAAGCAGGGACACCCAAAGCAGTGTCCAAGTAGGTTTGGAATATCTCCAGAGGAGACTCCACCACCTCTCTGGGCAGCCTCTGCCAGGGCTCTGCCACCCTCACAGCAAAGAAGTTCTTCCTCATCTTCAGATGGAACTTCTTATATTCAAGTTTGTGCCCATTTCCTCTTGTCCTGTCTCTGTGCACCACTGAGAAAAGACCAGGCCCATCCTCCTGACACCCACCCTTTAAGTATTTATAAGCATTGATCAGATTCCCCCTAAGCCTTCTCTTCTCTAGACTTAAAAGACTCAAGTCCCTCAGCCTCTCCTCGTAAGGGAGATGCTCCAGGCCCCTCATCATGTTTGTAGCCTCTGCTATCTCCTCTCCAGCAGTTCCCTGCCCTTCTTGAACTGCGGAGTCCAGAACTGGTCTCCTGGGAATTCTTCTCTGCCCAGCTCTCCAGCCTGTACAGGTCTCCCTATATGGCAGCACAGCCCTCCATCATGTCAACAACCCTCCCAGATTTCATACAAACTTATGAAGTGTGTCGAGGGAATGCCAGCACATACCAAGTGTTCCACACATTGATTTTCTGGGGACTAATTTAGACTGGCTGCAGAAGGACATCATCAGCTCCACCTGGCACACACAGCACCAGGGCACATCCCTCACCACCCTTTGTGCAAGTTCCCCCATATGGAAACATCCCCCTATGCATGGAGCAAGACAGAGGCAGGGCGACCAAAATAAAGGGTGCAGTCCATGTTCTGCTGCTACTGAAACATCGTTGTTCCCAGCAGGATTTACCCTGGACCACCGTGTGTAGAATCATAGAATCGCCCAGGTTGGAAGGTTTCAGATCATCAAGTCCAACCATCAAGATAACACTGACAAAATCCACCACTAAACCATGTCCCTCAGCACCACGTCTGCCTGGCTTTTAAAAACTTCCAAGGATGGTGACTCAACTACTTCCCTGGGCAGACTGTTCCAATGCTTGATAACCCTTTCAGTGTAAAAATTTTTCCTAATACCTAGTCTAAGATTGCTAAGAGATGGTGTGTAGCACCATGCAGCAGTGTAGTCCATTTTTCTGGGGGTGAAGCATCCCACTCTTTTGCTGCCAGACCAGGCTTCGCTTTGTTGAAGTGTAATGGGGGAACACCCTCCTTCCCCCAACAGAATCATAGAATAGTTGGGTTGGAAGGGACCTTAAAGATCATCTAGTTCCAATCCCCCTGCCCTGGGCAGGGACACCTCCCACTAGAGCAGGTTGCTCAAAGCTCCATCCAGCCTGGCCTTGGCTTGACTCTTTCTCAAAATCCATTGCATTTTTCCAGGGGAAGGAACTGAATTTCCTAGAACAGCCCAGCCAAAGCCTGCCTGGGTGCAAGCAGCAGAATGAATGAAGCCATTCTTTTGGGATGAAGGACGAAAGGACGAAGCCTTCTCTGCCAGCAAGAAGCTAAAGAGCAGCAGAAACAGCCCATGTTTCAGACCATTCTACTCCCTGCAGCAGCAGACAGCATCACTAAGGAGACAACCCATGGCCTCATCCAGTACCTTCCCCGGGTCCGAGTTTTTCATGTATGGCTCTGTGCAGTGCGTAATGCTGCCCTGCAGCACCTTCTCCACACGGGCCACCAAGAAGATCTCCATGTGTGGGTCGGTCACGGAGAAAACCCCCTGCAACAGATAGACATTAGCCGGTCAGAGAGCAGGACACCCTACCTGCACCACTGGGTTTGGCCCCCGATCATCTCAGCGTCCCTTCTCACAGCCCACACAGACCTTCCTCTGGTTGCTGCTGTGGATGGGACATGGGGGGTCACAAGGCCTGAGCACGGTGAGATTTTGAAGAACTCAGTGCTTTGCCTGACGCTGCCAATGAGCCCGAAGTGGCAATTGGCTTGAGATGTTGGCCAAAAACTCACCGCTCAAGAGAGAAGCTGTTCCTCCACACAGTAGGTAACACCACACTGCAGAGCCACAGCCTCAACAGAGATACAGAATGAGGAGGTAGACAGTTTCTTACCCGTTTTATGTAGCGCAGGCAAGACTCCGGGACCCCGTGCATGAGGCTCTCGCCCGGCAAACGTCCCTTGGTGCCCTCTGCTCCGGACACAGAGTTATCCAGAAGCATCTCACGGACAGGTGGAGGGTTCAAGTCCACGTGGAAGTCAGCTGAAATCTTGCAATTATTTTTCAGGTCAAATAGTGCCAAACTTAGGAAAAAGGGCTCAACCTGGAAGTTTGATTGAATATATATGTCAAAAAAAAATAAAATGTTACAGGCTCAAGAGGATCAACATGCACTGCCTTCCTTGCTAGGTTTGCCTTCTACATCTGCTTGTTCCTTTAGTTTTGTACACTAGCATTTTACAGAATTCTTACAGGCAATCTATTCTTATTTGCTTTATAAACACACAAACCCATTCCCCCCCCCCCCATCTTCTTCCATTTTAATCTAGTAAATTTGAGGAAAGCTGCTGTAAAACCATCAATGAAATCCATAGGGGTTTTTTTGTGTAAATGATTAACTATGAAGTTAGGAAGCATCAGTTATCCCCCATCCATCAGTTACAACTGTTTATCCTTTGCCATGAGAAAGGAATCAACTTAAAAATGTTCATGTTCACACGCTAAGGACCACTTCACTTATTGTCCAAAGTCAATCAGCTCTGCATGGCCCAACTGCAAGACACTCAACGTGTTCCTCAGCTGCTCTGGCTGGGAAACACAGGAGCAAAGGCAGCTTTTCCAGCCAGGAGAGCTCAAACACAAGGCTAACACTGCTGAGGAACTAACTGCACGTAAAAAATCTGCCAAGTTATTTGTAGCTATTGACCTCAAAAGCACAAGGCAAGTGGCAACAACTTCATGTATTTTTAATTGAAAGATCCTAGCAGGCATGTGTCCATGAAAAGATAGAAGTGAAGGCCTGAAGATAAGACTGTAGCCCATCCAAGACGTTAGTGTAACGTGGAAGCAATACATCAATACTAAAAATGTGCTGATCGGGTCTGACTCTGGGCCTGATTAAGGATGAATAACGAGGATCTCTGCCAACGGTGCTGCATCAGTCTGTGGGGAGTTACTGAGGAGATGGAGCCCTGGGTACTAGCTGTGGGCTGCCAATATGAAACCATCACTAGAAAGCCTTTGCAATTCTAATGGCCACCAGAGAGTGTACCACCAGCAGGGATGGGTCAGTGAAGGTGCCGCTGCCTCCCCGTGATGCTCTCTGCTGCTCTGGCACCCTCACGTCAAGGGTCCACTCCAGCCAGAGCAAGTGCAGGGCATGACAATAGCTGTGGGAGGAAAGGCTGGAGGAGCCTGGTCTGTTTGGCCTGGCAGAACGAAGGCTGAGGAGAGATGTCATAGCTGTCTACAGACATCAGAGGCTCAGAAAGCACAAGGAAAAGCTTTTTAGGCTGAGGTACAACTTCAGCACAATAACAAATGCATGTTATAAAGTGGCTGTGAATACAGTTAGGCTGGGAGTCAGAAGGAGGTTTCAGAACAGGGAAATCCCTTGCCATTAGGGGAAATGAAATAAAACCCAGCAGTGAGTGGTTTGGAGATGGAGCTTAATCATTTACCAACAGGACTTTCACAGTGGCAGACACACGCTCTCCATTCCCTGTGCTTCTGAACCACTGGTTTACCAGCAGCCCCCGTTACTGGCAGACTGGGGCATGTCAGGACAGACACCGTCCCCAAACACATTTTTGGAACACCAAAATACCAAGGCAGACAAATCCTGCAATGACCCAGGGCAGCAGTCACTGCCTGCCCAGGTCCCATCATGGCAAAATAGGCTGTTTTTATCCACCACCCAGATTCATCTGCTGAGTGCTTTTCTTGCTGGTGAGAAGAAGACAAAGCAGGACACGCCGGAGGTCCCCTTACGTTGGTGGGTCCTCCTTCAGACCTGTCTCCAAGCTGAGCGAGGAGGTTGAGGGAGAAGTCCTGGCAGCACACCACGAAGCGCCGGCTGCGCTTTTCCTCAAATGGCTTCACGTCTGGCTCGATCCCCGAGAAGTCTAACCTCTAGACAGGAAACAAACAAAATCTGGTCTCATTACAAAAGAAACTAAACCCCTGAATAGCGTTCAGGGATCACAGTACAGCCAATGTTACCTTAACCAATTTTTTTTTAAAGTGGTACAAAAGGTACAAGACATTCACAAACAAGTGCCATTTGGTGATGTATTATTACACAAATGTATTCAAGACTTGAATTCATGGGGATGTATGAATTTTTAGCAATCTGGTTGGTAGAGCACAGAAACCTAAACCTCCGTATGATTTCAGTTCCTTCCTGCTTTGCTGTAACCCTGGGGATCTTCCCAAATGCCATTTAGAGCTTGGGGAAGAAAGGGGAAAATAAGCCCTTCAGCCAGAGAAAGACCCTCAGCCTTCACCATCCCTGTCATACTGGGCACTGGGAACACAGAGACACCAAACCCAAAATACCAGCACATCTCTCAGTGACAATCAGGCACGGTCCTATTTGTTTTTCCCCCTCAAATTCTGCAGAAATCTGCATGCCAAACTTGGGGCACTGATATCTATCTCATAATCAAGGGATTTCAGCAAAATAGGCTGCAATTGTTGATCCAGTTCTGGGAAGCTCTTCCCATTGTTTCCCTTAGTTGCTTTGGATGAGGAAAGTATGTTCCAGGTCTATGTTCCTGCTCCCTGTTTCCTTAGCACCAGGCATACAGCGTGCACCTAGACACAAGCAGTGACCAGGGCTGTGACTCTGAATGCCCAGTGTAACAGCAGATCTGACTGACCCACACCAGAATAAAAATCTCTGGGTATAGAGGGAAGGCAGCAAATTCAGCCTCACCATTGGGTTAGGTAAAAAAAGATATCTTAGATGCTCTGCACTGAATAATATTTCCATTTTTATTATCTGACTAAAATATAGGAAACTTCTCAAGGCTTACCTTAAAATGAAAAAAAAAAAGCCTCCTGGATGCTTATCTTTTTCCTGTTAAAGGCCTTAAGGAAGTGCCAAGAGACAAGCTCATTTTGTACAACTAAACTTTTTAAAGACTGATTAAATTTCCTTGTTAAACCAGAAAACTATTTTTCACAGGTGTGAACAAACCAAAGCATGCCAGAAGGAGAACTCGAACCTATGAAATAACTGGGAACAATTCTCCAAAACTGTGTTAACAATTTTAGCTCATTCCACCTGAAATGCCAATACCTGGACCTTGGCAGAGAGCTCGGTGAAGACATCAAAGTCGAGAAGAAAACAAGCCAACAGTCAATGAACCCCTGCGTGAGAATAGCATGGGGTCCTCTTTATGTCCTCTACATTTCAGAACTCCCTGAAGTCTGAGGATTCCCCTGTAATGGCTTTTAACATCACTGCTCTCTGTTCCTGATGTGCTGCACCCACCCAGCGTTGCAGGTGTCCTTGCAAAACCCCTTCTACCACTTCTGCAACCGTAAGAACCTTCCAGAGGCCCAGACCATGGGTTTGAAAGCCAACAACAAGATGCATCACACAGAAGCCAGGAAAGCTGGAGGGAGACCATGTGTGGGGCTGCTGTGAGTCTCCTCCTTTTATCCGAGTTATCACCTGAGCAGTGACAACTTGTTCTGCTCTCACTGACCAGGGCTGCAATTTTATTCTCCAGTCCATGGAAAATCAGACTGTCTCTGGAGGCGAGTGCTGCGGCCACGCAAGGGAACAGGGGAGGCCTGACATCCAGGGATCAAAACCTCATGTTTGCAAACATGGAGATGTTTACCTGGACTTCTGGGTCAAAAGAAAAGAGGTTTTGTCTTCCATCATTTCTGCTCAGTTTGTTCAGCTGATCTGTTTCTCTTCCATACTAGGATAAAAGGAAAGCATGGATATTACGGCTGGTCACACAGAGGCAAACATTCATCATTTGGAAGGAACGGAAGCAAAACAGAACACATGTTTTTCAGGTTCCTTTTGCGATACGTGAGAGGATGCAAGGCTTCTCAGCTGGTGTCACCAACGTGGTGCCATGACAGTAAAGCCATGTGGCTCTGCCAGATGCAAAAGCAGACAACCACATTCTGCATCAGGAACAGGAGGTGGCTGCCACCAAACTGCCCCTCCGCTCCCCTGGCCAGGACAGTGTCCCCTGCTGAGCAGGGATGAGTGGTACCAACCACAATGGCCCTTCATCCACTCCAAGTCTGTTCTTCCTCAAATGCCCCACACCTGGAGGTGAGGAGCGTACAGCCTTAAACCATGGAGCTCCACCCATGAGACGGGCAGAGGAGAGAACAGAGACCCCACACACTCAGTGCCTGCCCAGCTGCCCTGGAGCTGCACACACAGAATGTGGAGAACCCCTTTTGAGTCACGTGGAGAGGACTAGCTACGACCTGGGGTGCAATCTCTGCAAACGTGGTACCTTCATCAGCTCCGGATGCATGCTTCTCTCCAGGCTCTCCAGGATGTTCTCTGATTTTCCCTGGGTGCTTGATTCATCATCTGCAAGGGCACAAAAAACAGATGTTCCAAACAACCGCAGGAGCACCGCTCTGCCAGAAATCATCCTGCAGTATTTGCTTACAATAGCAGAGAGAGTTTAAAGAGACTTTTCCATTCCTCAGGAGTAAGATTTTTCCATACATTACTAGTACCAGAGTGTACTGTTACACTAGGTCCTTCCAGAGCAGAACTTCAGCACAGAGCCAATTTTCCAGGAGTCTTCACATTTTGCCATCCATTTCCCATCCAGTGGAAGGGTCATGTTTCCCTCCACTCTTATTCCTCAGACTATTGTCTACATTATACTAAGCCCTTTGCCATGACATCATGCTTCAGCCACAATTCTTGCTGTTAATCCAGAAAGAAAAGCATTGCAGACTTCTGCAGGCACACTGCTTACATTCTGCTGGAGAAGGGTGAAGGTAGGTGCTCATTTATAAACTGACCTTGCACAGATTCCACAGTATCTTTCTTCTCTTGCACCAAACTCTCAGTATTGCTCTGTATGATCTTTCTCAGAGTTACCAGCCACTCTTCCATCTCCTGCTCGGTTTCAGCTGCCAGGTAGTGACTGTACTTGTCTATTGTCTTGAGTTCGAAGGCGTAACGGCGCATTTTAGGACACTGAACAAACAGACAAGAAAGACCAAGATTTGCATTGCATTTTCCTCAATGACTCAGCACAGTACCTGCCAAAGAGAGTCCTCTCTGTAAAAGCATCCAAGAACTGAAATATGACAGGAGAAAAAAAATTAAATGTATCACACAACAAGGCCAGCACCCTCCCAGACCCAGCGCCTCTCCTGCGGCCATCACAAAGGGCTTCAGGGCGCCACCAGGGCTCCATGGCTGTCAGCTACTCTGAGAACAGACAAAAGCCAGACTGAACCACAGCCACGGCACCAAGAAGCCAGGAGCAAGCTCCTTCTTACGTAGTTTATGACCTTTCAGATTTACCCAGAGAAGCCAGGAACTGGATTTGTCTGACACAGAAAGTGATGTCACACTCCAGGATGCTCAGAGCCCTCTACCTTAAAAGCAAATGGTTCCATGCAAATTTTCTGAGCTCTGCTGGCATTTAAACAAACAAGAAGCCAAGGCAAATCTGGTGCAACTTGTGAATTACACACACGCCAAGGCGTGTGCACTAGCTGCTCTGGCTGTGTGCAGAAAGAAAAACGGAAACACAGAGCCCTGACTCATCCAGGCTGGAGCAAACCACCGGAGGAATTTAAGGTGCCCTGTACCAGCTCCACCACGCTCAGTGCTTTAAGCTTCCACAGAGGCAGAAGAGCAGAAGGCACAGCAGCAATCCCCACTGCACTCATGCATTCATAACGAAGCAAACCCGAGTGTAAGTCCCATACAAATATCCCTCCTAAAGCCTTACGAGCTCTTTGCAGCTCCTAAGTCTCAAAGGGCTGCATGTTTGCCTGGAGCTACCAGGGCGTAACTAGAGAAACAAAAAGGTGGTATGAACAGCAAACAGAGGAGAAAGGTGCCTTGGAAGGCACCTGATCCCTGAATAAGCAGGGACAGGTGATGGACAGAGCAGGGAGATGGCAGATGAAGCAACGATGAAACACTTCCATTTTATTCTAACGGGAGTTCTTCCATTTGCTGCCTTCCTGGCCAAAAAATTGGCAACCTTCTGAACCGTCTTGCCTGCCTTTTAATCAGGCTGGCTGACAGAGCAAACCAGCTCTGCGTTAGTTTGGAAATCCATGCCCTCACCCCTCGATGGCACAGACCCTGAGAGAGCATTTGTCTCAGACCTAGCGACACACAGGGTCAGGTACAGCTCCCCAGAAAGCACACCCACCTGCACAACGTCGTTGCAAGCATCCAAGAAAATGCAGCCTTTGGATTCTTTTGAAATTTTCTCATCTTTGTAGGAATTAAGAATATAGGAGCCATCTGTGAGTTGTGACAAGTAGAAATACCTCCTCTTGAATACCTGCAAAAGAACAAAGTCTTGCTCATGCACGTATTCACTCTTGTACATCACAAACCAGTCTCAGTTGCAGTATCTGCCCTCTTAGTATTGAGAAAATACCGTAACAAGAAACACCAATGACCCCAGAGCATTGCAGACTCACACCTTTGGTATGACTTGTTTTTGTAAAGAGAGATTTCGTCATCATCTTTAATTTTCACGTCCTTGTTGTTACTTAGATGTTGCCCATCTAAAGCAAAGCCCCCGGGCTTCCAGCTCATCCCTCAGCTGGCTCCAGCCTCATTTATCTTTAAAAAGTAATGCTGCACGGTAAATTCAGATCAGCACATTGCTTGAAGATTCATCCCCCCCGCCCAGAGCAGATATTTCCAGACCCTTTTTGATAAAGACCTTGGTTAGAATTACAAAGCAATTATCCAGAAGAAGACTTTGGAACAGACCTGTGGAAATTTGCAGTACTCAAGTGTAAGCCAAAGGACACAGTAACCAATTCACCTGCCTGGTTTTTTGTGTGGTTTGTGTGACTTTTTTTTTAAATACAAACCTATTTTCCTGAACTGGCTTTGGCTAAGTGTTCACTTCTCACCTCAGAAAGTAGGAAGTTTGGGAGAAACATTCCTGTGTTTGAAATACTGCTTTTTATGAAGACTGTATTGATTTAAAAACAAAATAGAAAGCTCTCCAGTATGTCAGAACACCTTCCTTCATGTTTGTTTGCCAATAAGCACTGGACTATAATTCAGGAGAACATTTTGGCAGCAATTACAATAGCACCATATGCTGTCAGGTCTGTAAGGAACAGGGTTCATTTCACAGTTGTTAGATATCTAGTTGTTAGGAGAATCCCAAAGGAAACCCAGGCAAGCAGCTCTGTGAGTATTTCCACTGTTCTGCATATCTGCAAGACCTACGAATAAACACGGGATTTTTAAATCCAGATGGGAAACTACTAGTAATTTCCTGCTCCCATCATTACTGACACTAGCAAATGTTCAATAAACCCACAAGTTACTTGCACAAAACTGGAAGGGAGCACTGTGCTCTGAAGGGTAACCCAAGCCCTCTGAAAGGGAACCTCTGGCATCATTTAGGTGGGTAGTTAGGTGTAGAGATACTCCGAGGGTCAATGAGCTTTAAATTTTATAAGATTTAACTAAACCTTTAGTTCAAAAAAAGCACAAACATACACGGAAATCTAAGCATGCTAAGCGTAGAATCATAGAATTGTCTAGGTTGGAAGGGACCTTAAAGGTCATGTAGTCAAAACATCAACCTAACTCTGGCAAAAAAGAGCTATGACTAAACCATGTCCCCCAGCATCGTGTCAACCCATCTTTCGAACACCTCCAGGATGGTGACTCTACCACTTCCCTTCCTTGAGGGAAGGCTTGATAAAACATGTAAAAAATTTTCCTAATCTCCAACCTGAACCTCCCCTGGCACAACTTGAGACCATTTCCTCTTGATCCATCACCTGTTCTTTGGGAGAAGAGACCAAACCCCCCTGGCTACACCCTCCTTTCAGGTAAGTGTGGAGAACGAGAAGGTCTCCCCTCAGCCTCCTTTTCTCCAGGCTGAACACCCCCAGCTCCCTCAGCCTCTCCTCACAAGACTTGTGCTCCAGACCCCTCACCAGCTCTTCTCTGGACCCGCTCCAGCACCTCAATGTCTTTTTTAGGGTGAGGAGCCCAAAACTGGACACAGCACTGGAGGTGGGGCCTCAGCAGTGCCCAATACAGGGGGACAAGTACATGCTTTGCCTTTTCAGCTTGCCTGTCAGGGTTTGATCTTATAATCTGGGGAGGGAAGAGTCAAAGGCTGCCGCAGACTGAGTTTCCCAGTCCCCCTTGGGATATTCTGCAGGAGGGATGGATGCCCACCAAACCCAGGCACCCCTGCTAGCTTTAGAGAAGTGGTCTGAACTTATTAAACCTCGTGCTTCGTTCACCATTAGCCTTAACACTGGGTCAAACTCACCTTCATGGTAACAGTGATCGTGCTATTTACGTTGGCTTTGTGCAGCCAGCCTTGCTTTATCACACCACCCTTCTGGGAGCAGAGGGAGGAGGAATCCTGAAAGAGAGCAAAAGACCAGAAAAAGATGGGGTGAACCTCCTTCCACACAAAATTCCCCTTGGACACAAAGGATATGTCCACCCTGGAAAGCAACGCAGCAATAAAGTACGGTGTAGAATGTACACGTGACATGTACAACTCCACTACAGCACTATCACCACTAACTTCAGTGTTACCTCTTTCCAAGAAAGAGGCAAAACAGGCTCACTTGTGTGACCTTTTGAAAAGAAAAATTATCTCTACACTGCACAGCAATTTTGCAATGAGGAAGCGAGTGTTGATCCTTATGCAATATTTAAAAAATGTGGGGAAGAAGGAAATTTTCAGAACGTTCTGTTTAGGAAGTTGCAAAATGCAGAACTCCAGGCTGATTTTGTCATTTCCTATTTTATAAGTCAACTCTCCACTTTAAATTTGGGCAAAAAACCAGCAAGCCCCAATACCTGAAAGGTAACTGACTGGTTACCTCAAATCAAATCAAAAGGTTCCAGGTGGCCCAACCAGGCTGTTCTTGGCATACCAACTGGGATTTCCAGCTCTTCTCCTGTCCTGCGGGCCCAGAGGGGAGAAAGGCTCTCCATCCAACCGTACCAAGCTGTGACCTCCTCTGGGAGGGAGGGAGGGAAATGAGATCCCAGACTGATGGAAAAAAACCTCACTCTGGGACTTCCAGTGACTCAGCAGCGAAGGCAGACCTGGACTGTCCACCCATGAGCTACAAAAGCACCAGTTTGTATCATTTCTTGCATTCCAAATAGCAGGTTTTCACCTTTTTTTTTCTAAACTTCCAATGACAAAGTACATTTTCTGGTGCTTTATTTTCCTGGGTAAAGCAGACAGTGATTCCTCTCTTTTTTCATCAAGAGATTTCTTTTGAGCTTCTATTCCATAATTCTAATGCAAATGCTCTGTCACGACACTGTAACAGAATCCTTTAGATATGGCCACGCCAAAATATCTGCCAAAGCAATTGGAACACTCTTCCATAACCAACATCAGTAACTTTACTTGTTTGAGTATTTGGGATGCTGGCCAGAAAAAAAAAAAAAAAAAAGGGTCTACACCAAATTTTTATAGCATTTTTTTTGTCCTTTGGCTGATAACATACCACACGGCTCTGTCCCCAGTCCAAGTTAGATATTCAAGAGGTAATAGCTCAAGCTAACGATGTAATGCAAAATGACAACACAGCCAAAAAAACCCTAAAACTTGAAAATATATTTCCATTTAGGAAAAAGCCATCCCCCTCCAGGCCTGAGGGGTGCTGGGACGTTCACACCAACAGAAATGTGCATGAAACAGCCTCTGAGCATTTGCACAGTATCTATAGAACAGGATGAACACATGGTGAGTATGTTCAGAAGAAGAAACTGGTTAAAAATTGCAGGTTATGTGGTAGAGCTCAACACTTTTTCAGAGGAGGATCCCATTATTGCAGTGTAGTTGAAAACCAAATTGTCTACTTTTAATACTGGACAGGATTTTACTTAATAATTGCTTGGCTTCCTTTTTTTCCCTTTTCCTCTACTGTATCAAGCAAAAAAGCCATAAGAAATATTATGGCTAATCTTCCAGACAATTTAGGAGATTCTTGGTTCCAAGAGACTATCTTGTCATACTTTGAAATAAATCACTGTCTCAGTTTTGGTTCCACCTTTGCAGTATGAAGCATCCCACCAGAAAACCATTCCTGGGAACTGAATTCTGACTTTGCCTTGTGACATCTGCTTTTTAACAGATCTTAGAGAAGAATATACAAAAGAAAAATAAATCTCCTTACCTCATCCTTTTCAAAGTCTTCATCAATTTCAAACACATGGCTTGGAATCTTGTCTGGCCTAAAGGATTTGCTGAAATCACAACACATTTTCGTTTTAATAACTGGGACATGAGGGTCCTCCCAGCCAGAGGCTGAAGCTGGGTCCAGAAGCAATAGCCAAAGTGGAGACTAGAGAGCACAGCAGAACTGTACTCCTGCAGAAGATAGATTTCAAGAAACCTACAGCCCCTTGCAGCTGGAGAAAGCTAACTTCTGAGTGCATTTCATGGAAATTAAGCACAAGCAGTACGTAATTAGCCTTCTCTGTATTAGCTGCCCGATTCTGCAGTTTTTGATGACTTGTGTCAGCAGAGATGCGGCAGCCCAGTTTTATCTTCCATCTTGCTCAAAAAGGAGCAAGATCAGACTGCAAGGTTATCCACAAATTTTAATGGCATTCGATCAACAGTGTTGCCCCTTCTGCTGCTGCTTCACATCCCCGCGAGGGCCTCAGGACGGACCCACTTCAGCCAGTTCACAAGAAAAAGCATTGAGAAGCTGCCAGTCTCAACAGTGGTCCAGACATGCTCGGAGCACAGAGAGCAAGAGCAGAGCCAGTGCCACCACCGAGAAAATAGCACCACCAGCAGAAATCTGAGCTGTACAGGGCTGTCTGAAAAACCCAGTTAGCTCTGGGATGGAATCACTGGCCACAGCACACAACTCTCCATGCTGCCAGCACTAACAGCCCCACGCTGGGGGTTGTAAAACAACCTCTCCGTGATGGGCGGCTCAGAGGATCTGCTCAGCACGGCAGGACACCATCCAGCACGCAGAGAACACCAGCCCAGGGGACAGTGAGGGTCCCAATTTGGGGTGAGCAGATGCTGCTAACGCTGTTCACCCTGCCCATCCTGCCACAGCAGCATCTGACCTCCTCCTAGATGGAGAGGCTGGTGGATATCCATGGGATGGGAAGTAATGACCCTAGGCATGTTTAGTTGGGGGAAGAGGAGGCTGAGGGGAGACCTCATTGCCCTCTACA
>BJBW01014650.1:0-22581 GCA_004320125.1 Scolopax mira
GACATTGTTACTATTATCATATTGAAATTCTATGCTTATTTTTTATTTTATATATTTCCATATTTATCTATCCATGTTTATCTTATCCACAGATAAGAAAAGATAGCTAACATTTTCCATATCTTTTTGATGACTTTGTGTTTGTCAGTCTCTTTTGTGTTTATTTTTTCTTCTTAATCAACTTTTCCTGTGATGATTGTTTATAAGCATTGCATTTCTTGTTCATAGGAAAAAGTATTTCTGGAAACAAAGACAAATTATCCTTTTGGGGGGAAAAATTTTCACAATTTTCTGAAACTTCACATATCATACAACTATATGATTAGGATCCATAATCAGTCACAATCAGTCATTTTAAAATGGAGATCTGTCTAAAGATTATCAAACATCACATGAGGACTAATAACTGAAGTTATTAACAGCTTTTAGGATTGGATTAGGATATAAGTAACTAAACATCCCAGAACAACATTGTCTTTTGTTCCCTTCTATGTTGTTTCTTTCTAGGTTGCCCTGGGCTACAGTGGATATCCCAAAGGGGCAGTGAATAGTTTATTTTGCAAGAAGAAAGATGATGATTTTGACAAGCATGCAATTGTATGTGCAGAAGCTAATGCAATTATTATGAGGTAGGAACTCACTAAATATTGTGAAGGAATTAGACAAAAAAAAGTCTTGTGTAAGGTGCCATTAATGAATAAATAGTACTCTGGTTAGTCTACTGTGGGAATTTCAAAAGCATAGAAAGGGGAAGTAATGTTACGTAGCATGGAAAGGAATTTAGTCTTACAAGGCACCAAGTACAATTATTTTTACAGAGATCTAGGTCCATGAGATCTTACATTGGAATATACCCATCAAACTTATGTAACAGTCTCAGAGGTTCCTGCTTGTCCTCTCTCTGATCTCATGTAAGCCCCGTTCCCATGGGCAATCATGGGCAGAGGGTCTTCACACATGCTGGAGATGGGAGTAGCCAGTAGCAGAGCTATTGCTTCTGTGAGGTCTCTGGTACTACTAAGCTATTGGAAATACAGGGCATCACAGGTGGGTGGTCAACTGGGACTGCTGCCTTTGGCACACACAGGCTGAGTTTATGAAGTTCCCTGATTATGGGAAATTTCTCTGCAGACTAACAAAGCAAATGTCTGTGCTCATGTCCCTGGCTGATGGTCCCTTTTCTGACAATGGGCTTAGTGGAAAGTGTGTTGACTGAATGCTTTGCTGTCATCTGCTCCCATACTTAGATGATTATGGTTTGATGATGAAATGATACCTGGATACACATTTCATAAACCACAGTACCTGTATTTATGGTGCTGTGAGTACACAAAAAGTGGGTAAATCCATATCCTGAGTTGACAATCTCATAGTACATACTACAAGTGTTTGCTTGTCTTAAGCACCTCTACTCACCTCCTTTGGCCAAGTGAGGGAAGAGGAAAAAAGAGAAGAACCTGCTGTAGGTTCTAAGAGAAATAATTGATGTTGTATTTGACTTGTACTTTTTCAGTTCTGAGGGAGATCTGCGTGATGCTGAACTCATCACTACACGTGAACCCTGCCAGGACTGTCTGAATCTGATCCAAGCAAAGAATATAGCAAAAGTCATTTGGCCTGTGCAAGACAGAAACGTAGGTGACAACTGGAGAAGGTTAAAAGCCATGTGTCATAGTTCAAGCCTTGCTGTTCTTTTTGTCCCTTGTCTGAGGAAACCTTGTACTTTTCTTTTGCTAAGGGAGAAATTGCACACTCTTTACCCTCTCTTCTGCATTGCCAGTTTACAGCTTGTTTGCACCACTGGAGGTAGGCTGAGTGCTAAAGAAGAAGGATACTTCTCATAGAGTCACAAATGGCAGAGATGGCTGCTCTCCCTCTGAAGAGGAAGGGGACAAAGATGAAAGAGCATGCTTACATCCTTTAGCAAGTGGGGAAAGTCCTGCCTACCAAGGCACATAGTCTTTAAATGAAGCTTGATGGGCCCCATCCTGGCCTCCTGCCTTCCAAAATAGGATCTGCTCTCCTGTCTACCTACATAGAGGCATTGTTGACTATGGCAGTTCCTTTCCCTTTGTGAAGCCATGTAACCTTTCCGAACAGCTCATGCTCTGCTAAAGGCATATGTATGACCTCTAGAAGTCCAGGTCTACGTGCTTGCCTGTCTTACAGTCTAAATATCCTAGCAGGGGCGGCTCTTACCTTTGTGACAGTGGCAAGAACTTTATAAACATTGCTAAAATCTTTATTGTTCTGTCTTAGAAGTGATGTATAGAGGTGATAATACAATAGGGAGAACAATAAGAGAAAATACTGTACAGAATGAGGAGAATTTAGATTATTCACTATCCAAATAATACTTACCAGAAGAGAATATCTAGTTGTTGCACATTAGTGTCATGGTTTAGCCCCAGCCAGCAACTAAGCACCACATAGCTTGTTCACTCCCCTCATTTGGGTGGCAGAGTGGAAAAACTTGTGGGTTGAGATAAAGAGAGTTGAAGAGGTAGAGCAAATGCTGTGCACACAAGCAAAGGACAATAAGGAATTCTTTAACTGCTTCCCATGGGCAGGCAGGTGTTCAGCCATCTCCAGGAAATCAGGGCTCCATCATGCATAACAGGTACTTGGGAAAACAAATGCCATCACTCCAAACATCCCCCTTTCCTTCTTCTTCCCCCATCTTTATATGCTGAGCATGATGTCACATGGCATGGAATATTCCTTTGGTCAGTTAGGGTCAGCTATGCTGGCTGTGTCCCCTCCCAAATCCTTGTGCACTCCCAGCCTACTCACTGGTGGGGCAGTGTGAGGAGCAGAAAAGGCCTCGACTGCTTTGCAGCAATCAAAACCATTAGTGCACTACCTACACTATTCTCATCACAAATCCAAAATGTAGGACTACACCAGATGATAGCAAGAAAGTCAACCCCATCGCAGCTGAAACCATAACAACTAGAAACAAAAGAAAAAAAGCTAATCCTATTGTTAAAAGCAATGACTGTGGAAAGCTCTTACTTGCTGTAGATTCAGGTAAATTCCTAGTTCTGGTGGATGGCTAGATCCCTTTGTGCTAGTAGGGGTCACTGACTTCAGATCGTCATTTCTCTATCTTTTCTTTGTTCATACTGTCTCCTCTTCGATTAACCTCATAAATTCACTCCAGTTTGCAACAAAAACATAGGATGATTCATAGGCGAATAGAAGTGTTTTTCTGATGTGTCACCAAACCTAAGCTAGGAAAAGCGTTATTTTTGGCAAGTAAAGACATTTTAAAATTAATTGCTTTTTAATTAAATTAAAGGCATTTTTAATTTAATCACTTTTCTTGAGACTGGCTAGATCAGAACAGGATTGGATGTAAAATACCCAGCATGATACCCATAATGAATGCCATTGCAAGGTAAGAAGCCTCTTGTATTTTTACTCAAGAATGGTGATGCCAAACAAGTATGGCAAGGCAAGCAGTGTCACAGCTTGCACTTTTCTGAATTCATAATTTCCTAAAGCTCCAAAATTCTCACTCACAACACAGAACGCAAGGTGATCCACAAGGCAAAAAGTTTGAGAAGTTCTCCATGAAGTGGCATTCAATGTTAAAACATGGAAACGTATTTCATTCAGAATTTTTTTTTTCCAATAAGGAAGTGATATTTTGTTTCAAGCAGTCAAATAGAGTTGCTGTAGGAAATTGAAGTTTGAATTTTTTATGTATCACCAACTATAAATTGTGTCACAACTTTGCTACTACATTACCACAGCTGTATTTAATAGATAGGGTGTATTGTGGGTACTGTTGGTTTTCATCCTTGCAAAGAATTTTCTCAGTGGGTAAGTGCACGCAGACCTCTGGAGAATTGAGACTGTACAGTTTTATTGATATGAGATACAGGTAGTGAAGTGGAGTTATTTTTTCCTTTAGTAAAATATAGCTCACAAATTATTTTTAGAGCTTGATTTTTAGAGGTTTTTTAGTATGATTAATGTGCTAGATGAATCAGGGTTTATTTTTAAAAGCCTGCCAGATACTGTAAAAATAGAACTATGAAATCAGAATGTTGTTTTTAAAAGTCTTTACTACTGTTTAATGGCATACATTGTATGTTTATCACTCACTGTGTTGTTCTCTTATCAGCAATCCAGAGATTTAACTGAAGACCCTTCAGGTAATGATTCCAAATAAGATAACAGTAACTATGAAAAGGACAAGTCATTAATTTTTAGTTACAATTACACCTGGCTCAGAAATAAGATCATGTCAGAGGAGGAACGGAGGAAAACTAAACTGAGTGAGGTCATGACATGCTAAACATGAGACCAAGACGTGAGCATTTGGATTATGTAGGCGGAGGGGAATGGTCTGTAAGAACAGGGACAGCTCACATGAACTTGGAAATGGAATAGATATAATGATTGCATCAAATTGTTTCTCTAAAATCGCTGAGGTGCTGCATCCTGTTAGCATCTCTCCCTTCACAATGAACTAGTTGATTGAGTTAGAGAACTATTTTTTCCCAGTTATTCCTCATTCATGTCTCCTGTACTTCTGATTTCATTTCAGATCGACAGTCTGTGGCTTCGGCCGATGGTGAACAAGCATAAAGCTCCACAACATCCACACGAGCTTTAGGACCCAACCCCCCCAGGCTCCCCAGTATATTCAGTGGTGTTGGGATAATCACCTTGCTATGGCAGCCGCTCTGCTTGTGCCCACTCCCTTCCAGAAACACACCTCCTATCGATCCCCCCACCAATTCTTTTCTTACCATTGTTTCTGCTGTGCTCTACAGGGATTTGCTTCTGTCTGTGGCTTAAGGGTGGAAAAGCATTTGCTTTCAAGATACCTCCAAGGGGTCGTCATGCCTAACTGTGCAGTGGTCATGAAGGCAGTGGTTTTTTCTGCAGTCCTCGTTCCCTCTGCAGCATTTCTTCTCTGGAATTGGGGCGTTTGAATGAGGATTCCTCCTTTTGCTTTATTGCAGTCTCCTACCCTCACTCACATTTATTTTATTTCATTCAATCATCCTGTTTTTCAATATAGCTGTTTTGTTTTTTTATCTTGTCATCTTTTTCAGTTGAAAAGCAACTAGTTCCCTGTTTTCTTGTTTGTCTCTACACAGGGGTGCTTGTTTCTTGTGTCTTTTACCCTTCATTCTCCCCTTTTTCTCTGGAGTAATGTGTATTTTAATTTTGTTTCATATTTGTCTTTTACCCTTCATTCTCCCCTTTTTCTCTGGTGTAATGTATATTTTAATTTTTTCTTTCATATTCATGGACCTCTTTACATGTCCTCTAATAGGTTCATGGCTGTTTTTAAGTGGTCTTTGTACCATATTGATCATGTTTTAGACTTAAATATGATTTCCATCCTCAAAACACCGTAACAATTAATGTGGAATATGTTTTCATATTTTTCCAGGATAAATAATTTTGCTCTAAATGAACCAGGGGTTTGCAGACTATGGTGCTGACAGCTGCTTTTGTGCTTCTGTTTTGATTCCCTCAACTGTTGCTTCAATACTGAGGTTTTTTTAGGATGACCCCAAGCACAGCATCAGCTATGAAAATCCTCTTGATTTTTAAAATATCATTGTGACAATGCTATTATTTGTGACTTGTTAGCTTTCAGCAATTATTCCTTTTACACAGCCACTTTAGAGTGAGATCATGACAGTGTTCTGCGTGGGATTAAATTGAAAGTTATGTCACTTTTAGAAAAATAAATGTGTTTGCACTTTTCAACATCTGTCTTCTGGCTGTATTCCCTTTGGAGATGGTAAGGGCACACCATCACAAACCAAATGGCAAGGCCCCTGCTGTGATCGTACTTGGTACTCGTGTTGGACCTTTAGAGACCTAAATGCTATATGTAAAAATAACACGATAGTATCGTGAGTCCAAAATCTCTCGATTCTCCTCTAACAGTCATGCAAAGGCTTAATTTCCAAATAAGATGAAGTCTTGGGAAGGAGGTTGGGCATCTCCCATTTTAACTGCATCAACTTTTCATGGGTCGGTTGTTTTAGGTGCACGATCATCACTCCTGGCAAATGTGGAGCAAAAACTTGTCTAGGAGAAGTTGGCAAAGAATGCTAGGCTGCTGAAAGGACTTGTTTTCTTCCAGCCAATGTTATTAGACTGCATCTAACTCATTGCACAATACTAGAACTTACCTATCAGAGACTATGTTTGTACATGTCAGATATACTGGACTTTGAAATAATTGAATTATGTCTATTTTTATATACATATATACATTATATACGGATATAATGTAGAATTTTTTAAAAGTATCATGCTATTTTAATGACATTGATGCTTAAATAATCACAGATGAGTATATGCACATAGTATATTTTCCCCCAGAACCTTACGGGTTGGTATCACTTGCTGACAATATATTTGCTTGTGGCATTACTGAGAAAATTTTCATGACTATTTCATCACCCTGCCTTACTATAGT
Source organism: Scolopax mira (assembly GCA_004320125.1). NCBI lineage: Eukaryota > Metazoa > Chordata > Aves > Charadriiformes > Scolopacidae > Scolopax > Scolopax mira. Next base: position 6,461 of record BJBW01014650.1, read on the forward strand.
TGTCAAATTATTTGTTCTAAGAACCATCCACTTAAAAGAGTCAGATAAAGCCTTGGGTGATCTCTCTTGGCTGTATTATGGGATACCAGTAATGCAACCAGGGAAAGCAGGAAGTGTTCAGGACTTAATCCTATTAGAAGACAGGCTAAGCCTAAGCAGAAGAAACGTGGATACAGTTAGATAGAGATGATTAAGGTACTTAGCCTTTTTATTACAAATCGTCAGGCTTTGTGTGTGATTGTCTTCCTATAAATCATAAAGTAATTTATCTTAGCTTTGTAAGCAAATGATTTTTGCAGGTATTTTGCAAGCTTTTGCACAAAACCCCCACAGAACTGATAGTAAAGGCTTCACCTTCCTTGTGATAAATAGCAAAGCCATAAAGGATAATTATTTTCAAGACAATGTACTTGGATAAATAACATACAATAGAACAAGAACTAACAAGAGCTAATAATGAGAATAAGAATGTTATTTTTTTCCAGTTGAGCTATAAAAGGATGATTCCTTTATACTGGTTGTCTGATTTTGTATCCTGATGGTGCTGATGCTGAAGGGAAAGAAGAAACTATTCTGCTTTCAGACTCTAAAAACATGTGTGAAAGCTGGGGCTCCCTCTGCTTGCCAGTGCAGGTATACAAGCACTTTGGTGGTTTGAAGGAAATTACTTGGAGAGTTCAGGGAACTGCTATGTGACATTAAATATAAAAGATTAGCATGAAAGGCCTCTGTGGAGACTGGTGAGCTCCCACACAGCTTCCTGGTCAGTAACTGATGTTGCTGGCAGCAACCAGCTGGTGGAGGAACCCCTCCACCTATGTTTTCCTCCTTGTTCTTTACGGGGTCCATGGATCTTTTGCCTTTCTTTATTCTCAAGTAGATGTGGACATAACCAAATTCAGATCCCCCCATTCAGTGGGATCTAATTCTCAGAAGAAGGTGACATTACCTGTAAATCATAATTGTCTCTATATCAATTGAATTTCAAATCACAGAGGCATTGGAAAATATTACAAGACTTTCCTATAAGGATTACCGAATTGGATTAATTTTTTGGTCGGTTCCTAGTGGCAGCATTGACTTTCCTGTCTCAATAGCACAAGTCCCAGGCTGAGTGAGGAACGCACAACTGACACATCACAACCAGGATGGGTACTTAACTTTTCACTTCATGCTTAAGTTTTCACCCGGTATTTTATTCATATTCTTCCTGCAGGGAAGAGTCTCATTCGGTTGCAAAGTATCATTATTAAATGTTACTAAATTTAAAATTCTGCTTTGATTTATGCCAGCATACGTTGGTTTGTTAGACAGTACAACAAATTCTGTATCTCGTATCTCCACGAGGTGGCAATGCAGGAGCTGGAGATGCTGAATTTCGCTGGTATTTGTAATATTCCTGCCGGTTGGGCTTTGCAGCATTACCCAAGTAAATATATTCGCTGTGTTACTGCAGAGTTTGACCCTGTTTGCCAGCGTGTAATATATTCCTCACATCTGCATAATTGACTTCATGCAAAAGCCAAGGAAGATTAAGCTGATTTTCTGGATCAATAACTTGCGCCTTTTATGTCACTAATAATTGATATCTGTATTTAAGTGGCTCAGCAGTCAGTGAGAGATGTTATGCGGGGAACTCAGATGCTGTTAAAAGCAAAATATCTTAGGAAAAGGGGTGCACTGGCAGCATACAGCTGTCCCAGGGTGAGTCCTCTCCTGCCTTTAACTCCTGACTTTCCTGAGGTCCAAATGGACCTCACCACCTCAAATGTGGGGATTTCCCAGGAAGTTGGTTGCTTCACTCCCTTAAACTCTGCTCCTGGTTTTTGATTTCCTTTTCAGCATGGCTGATGCTTGTTATCCTGCATCATTGGTGCATTCAACAGTGAATCAAAAGTGGTGTCAGGTGGAAATAGTTTCCCAGCCTTTTTCATCCTTTCTTTGTGTCAAATTTGTGTCATTTGCAGGGAAAGGAATATCTCTGTTTTCTACACTTGCTTTCAAGGACTACTTTTCTACCCACAATAATGAAGAATGGTGCTGAATATCAAAGGAGAAAAACAAATTAAATTGGTTTCCAATTTAAATAATTTTTAGTTTCACTGTAGTGAGTAGATCTTTTATAGCTTGCGCAGAGAATCAAGAACTGACCCTTCTGACAATTTCTATTTTGGTGTAACTTCCTTCAGGAGAAGTTAAATCTACCACTTTTCAGAGGGTGTGTTTTTTTGTTTGTTTTTCTTATCCAAATAAGGTAGACTACAAAACTTGTAGCATACAAAATGGATTGTGGACTTGGCAGATATCTCATGTCAGTATATGCACCACAGTGTTTATTTGGGGGTGTGAAGTTATTATGGATAAGCATTTTATTATTTTGTACAAAAGTGTTAACAGCCTGTTGCTGTCCTTTCTTGACTTGGTACCAGTTTTTCTCTGAGCATTTTATAGGAAACATTATTTTCAGTCAGATGATACATTGTCAAGTCAGCGTATCAGTGAATACATCTTTCAAATACATGCAAGTTTATGTTTTAGTAAATACATAGCAATATTAAAGAAAGGAACATGGTAGAAAGACTTGAAAAAGTAAGTAACTTCTGAGATGTGGACTTCTGGCAGAAGGATTGGAGATGAAATTCTGCCTGTGAGCTGGGTGTTGGGTCAGTTGTGCGCGCTCATGCTGAGACTATTGTGGATTTCAGATAAGGTATATCTATTTCTACAAGCCCATCGATGGCCTGTTTTGGTTCAAACACCTTGATGAGCCAGGGTGTTGGCACGCGTGTGCCTTTGGCCTCTCGGAATTCAAAATTCGGTTTCTAAGGCTTGAAGGAGGCCTTCAGTTGGCTGATCTGCCCTCGACACAGTACTGACCATGGGATTTAAGTGTTAACACAAATGGAGACCTGTGTTTGGCAGGGGCGCCTACTTCTGAAGGACACCTGGGCTGTGGTGTATCTGTAACCCTATCTGTTAACATTAAGCTGCTGGCTTAGACAGTTGGTTGATAAACAAACTTTGTCTTCAAAGCTGATAACGGCAGATTTCTTCTGGGAAAATGTGCCTCGAGCCTCTTGTGTTTCTGGAGACTGTTGGCGTGCACAGACCAGCTTTCTTGTTTACCTACTGCACAGCCTGCAGCCACACCAACCACGGGCTGTGCTCCCGGCAGGTTACATAAAATAAGCTTTAAAAGAGCAGCTGGTGTTGGAAAAAGTGAAAGCGAGCTCTGGGGCTTTTCTCTTAGGGCTTTCTGCTGCTGCATTCTCTAGCCTGTGAGTGAGGTGTCAGGTACAAGCCCCGACGGGAGCCATTTCTCAGAGATCACATGAAATCGGCTGTACAAGCACGAGGATAAAGCAACTCGGTGTCAATTGTCATTGATAAGGTGGTATTTCTGTCCACCTAAATCGTTCTGTAGTGTCAAACTACAGAGGAAGAAAATTTCCCGCTTTTCTTAATCCATGGGTTTGGAAATTACCTTGACAATTGCGACTGTACAGGGTATGTCCGGGAAGGGAGAATTAAAAAGGGAAGAAAGGAGCAGAATAAGACTGCTGGCCTGAAAGTACAGTGCTAAGGAGAGAGGTTACACATGGTATACTTTTCTTCCAGAAAAATAAAAGCCATTCTTGGAAATGCCCGGTGGTCTGTATTGTAAATTCTCCCCTGTGAATGCGCATTTTTAGTGTGTGACTTTGTGTAGCAGATACTTTTTTCATCCTTAAATTTTGGTGCTCACCATGGGTAGGATATGAAGAAGGCAGAGAAGAAAGGAAAGGATCTAAGCATTCAGAAGCAGTCACACAAATCTTTATTGAAATACTTCTGCTTATCTTGCCAGGAAAACCCCAGAAAATCTTTCTGGAATCTCTAAAATCTTCCTGGACTGTACAAACGTGTTTCAGTGGGGCTTGGGGCAGTGAAGTGCTTTCCAGGCTCTACTGAGAGCAGCAAATTTAACTCTACCTGTGTTCCTCCAGTCTTCTGTCTACCAGTTCTGCATTTTTTGAGCTGGAACAGCTTTCAGTGAAGCCAGTAGACCTGTTTAAATTGACCTTAAATAACAACATAAAAAAAAAAAAATCTTGCTAAAAGTTAGGTTGTGTTTATCTGATATCAGAAGATGTCATGCTGCTGTGACTGACACATTAAAATATTCAGTAAGCTGGATTGAGAATGTTTTATTTAAGCTATAGTATAGATGATAAAATATTTCTTACTCCCTCCAACCCTCTTTTCCCTCCTCACTTTTACATAGAATTTACATAGAATGGTTAGATTTGGAAGGGACCTTAAAGATCATCAAGTTCCAACCCCCCTGCCACCTTCCACTAGACCAGGCTGCTCATCCACCCTGGCCTTAAATACTTCCAGGGATGGGGCATCCACACTTTCCCTGGACAACCTGTTCCAGTGTCTCACCACCCTCACAGTAAAGAATTTCTTCCTGATAGCTAATCTAAATCTACCCTCTCTCAGGTTAAAACTGTTACCCCTCACCATGTAGCTACACTCCCTCATAAAGAGTCCCTCCCCACCTGTCCTGAAGGAAAAGTACGGGAAGGCTACTATAAAGTCTCCCCAGAACCTCCTCTTCTTCAGGCTGAACAACCCCAGCTCTCTCAGCCTGTCTTCATAGGAGAGGGGCTCCAGCCCTCTCTGATCATGTTCGTGGCCCTCCTCTGGACTTCACTTCAACATGGGAGTGTTGGGAGTGGAGTCTGTCTCATCAGAGTGGAGCAGAGGGGCAGAATCACCTCCCTGGACCTGCTGATCACCCTTCTTCTGATGCAGCCCAGGACATGGTTGGCTTTGTGGGCTGCCAGTGCATGTTGCTGGTTTATGTTGAGCTTCTCATCAACCAATCCTAAGTCCCCCTCCTCAGGGCTGTTTTCAATCAGTTTTGTGCCTAGCCTGTATTTGTGCTTGGGTTTGACCCTGACCCACATGAAGGACCTTGCACTTGGACTTGTTCAACTTCATGAAGTTCACAGAGGCACACCTCTCAAGCTTGACCGGGTCCCTGTGGATGGCATTCTTCAGCGTGTCAACCACACCACGTAGCTTGATGTCATCGGCAAACTTGCTGACGAAAAACATCTCAAAATGTTGTTTTCAAACTCTAAGCTAACTAGAATTTTCAAATTGAGTAAACTATCAATATCCATGAAATACCTGGAACCTTTTGCAGCACTTGGCATTTGTATTTAACATGATGATGCAGTGTCTTCTCTTATTCTGTAGTTTATTTTTCTCATATGTATCTGGACACGGATACTGAACAATTGTGGTATTGCACATTTCTGTTTCTGATTTGAGGTATTCAGCATATATTTAAACCAAAGAGAAGGAACCTGGTGACCACTTAAGCGAATGATAAAATGTGATGTTTCCTGATGTAGACAAGAGTGTCGACTTTCATTCCAGGTTGGTGGTTATTCTTGTTATACTGTATCATGTATATAAATGTCTGTCTTTGATGTTCAAAGATGATTAATTTAGTGGGTTTGTGGTCTGAAACCTAATAATTTACATTCCTGCTCCACTGCTGGAAGAGAGATGCTTGATCTTTCTTCCCAGGAATTGCAAGTCAATGCATTCAGTTCAGGATACTCATACTCTGTGTATTGCTATGTGATAAGAGGAAATTATAGAGTGGGATTGTACCTAAAATCTTTTAGGCCTGTGGGAGTTCCCCCAACATGTCACAGACTTCTCCACATACCTGATAAGGCAAGCTGCAAATAGTGATAAAAGATAGAGAAAAATGTTAATTTTCACAATGGAGGGGAATTACCAACTGGAATCCCTTACAGATCTACATTAAGCTCAGTGCTGTTTGGAATACCTATATACAACATGGAAAAGTAGGTGGTTAGTGAGTGGTTGATGATGAGGAGATGATATCAGCTCCCAAAGACATTTCAGGATGCCCTAATCTAATCCCATTTAGAGATTTGCTGTGTATTAAGGTGCCATTGTATCTAATCTGACTTGTCAGACATCATGAAGATATCAAAATGAGGGCTGAATGGAATTCAGGAGGAGGAGAAACCTTAAAATGAATGTTTCTGCTAGGTTTGTAAGAAAAAAAGTGTTTGTTTCAAAAGCAGGATCCCCTAAGAGCAAAACCACTTGTTCCTCCTGTTACCAGCAATGCTTTGTTACAAGGCCCAGTTACAAACAGGGAAAATAAAGACAGTCTGTGCCCAAATCCATTTATAATTTAAATAAAAAGTGAAGCAGTAGTTGCTACAAACAGACACAGAATATGATGAAACAATGGGAAATGATGGATAACCATAGTCTAAATTGCAGCATGACAGTAAATATGTTTAGGCAAATGAATATAAGTATATCTTTGCAATCTCACTTTCATTTGGAGAGACACGTCAGTGTTTTTGAAATAATAGTCAAAGAAGTAGATGAGGGTTTTGTTCAATGCAGGAGGTTTTTGGGGGTATAGATGCAATGTCTAACTGCTCTTATCAGCTGAGGCTTAAGAAATGCTTTAAATTCCTCTTGCACATCTGTGTGATTATGTCAGAAAGCTCAAGCCTGGGAGGGCTGATACCAGTGAAATTTTTTGGCTGTAAAATGAAGTCCCATGTAATGAACAGGTTTGCGGTAATGCAGACGTCTCCACCAGAGGACAAAGAAAAAGGCAGAAGGTTATGAACCAGGGACATCTTAACTCCACCCTTGAGGGATTTAGGTACCATGTGAGAGGAAGGTGTGTCTGTCACCAGATGGAACAGATAAGTCTGCTCTCTCCTGCAGATCAGCCCCTGTACTGGGCCTTTCTCTCTAAGCACAAGTGTCAGAGTCACCACATGTCTCCCTTTTACCTAAAAATCCACTAACTGCATTTCTCACCTAGGACATGGACATGAGGCTCCAATTGCTCAGATGTGGGATCAAACAGCTATTTGATTTGGAGAGTCTGGTAACACTGGACTTGTGGATGAACCCAGGGGGTGTGCGGACAGTGTGTTGTGCTCTGCTGGTCTAACTTGAGGTCCAGGAGCTGCATCCTGCAAGTGCTCCTGATACGATGGGCAGAGGGATGCCAAACCTTTCTCTCCTGGGTTAGGCACTGTGACTTCTAGTGATGTCATGGTTTTTGATAATTCTGCATCTGTCAGGGAAGATCTTCATGTGTCAGGAAGTTTCACTAGTAAAAGAGCATTGTGCAGCCAGAGGACTTCGGTGTGGTCCACAGTGGCCAGCAACTGAGCAGTAGATTTGCAGAAATAAAATTGAGATAGGTAGGTGACATTCAGGAGTTAAGGCCTCGCAGCAGGTAATTCTGTGTGTCTGTGCCTCCTGCTTTTAGGACACCCTCTGGCCTCTGAGGGCACTGCCAGCCCTCACTGCCCTCCCCAGCCTCCCCATCCTAACCAAGGTCTGGGACCCCGTTTCAGCTCAGCCCTGGGCACCTGGCTACATTACAGGGATGCCTCTGCCCAGCCCTGTCTCCAGCCCCACCTCTTCCTGCTCCTGATGGTACCCTAAGGTCCTGGCTCACCCCTCGATGGATCCTGTAGGGTGGGGAGTTGCCCTCAGCCCCCTCCTCTGGGCAGCCTGAATGTGACATTATGGGGCATGTGCACAAAAGGTAGGTCTGTCAGTGAGCTGCAAGATGTCTAGGGTGTCTCAGAAGGGTGCATTTTATTTTCTAGGTGATCTGAAAAGCATCTACCTTCTTCTGTAGCTCTTGGTATAAGCCTGTTCCTAAATCTCCCTCCTAGCCTTTAAGCTGCAAGCCATTGCCCGCCTGCCTGGAGCTTACCACAAGGTCAGCTTCCTTGAGGCTGGAGTTATCAACACTGCGAGGACACGTCAGCACTGCTACGTGATGCTGATGAAGAACCACAGCCCAGAACCATGATGTTTTTAAGAGGCTGGTTGTGAGCTGCAGTAAGCGTCTGGGTGAAACCTCTGTCAGCCCAGAAGCCTTGTTTTTAGCTGTGAAGTTAGAATGTTGGCTAGATCAAGCCAGCAGAGACTGAAGGGTAGCCAGAAATACCAGCTTCTCCATGGTGATTCAACTGGAGCTGTAATGCCTCCTGTCAATGCCAGGAGTGAACTCCTGGAGGCGACGGCTGCTAAAGTGTGTTTGATCCTCCTCATGCTCGCTCCCTTCATCAGCTGAAAATATGGCTGTGGTCCCACATGTCCCCAGAGCTTTAAACTGGTGGGGACTTGGCCCATTATTTACCTTCCTTTTGGAATCCAGCATGACACAGCAACTGCAGGCTGGGAGACATCCATGGAAATTGAGGCTTAGTCATGATTTGGGTAAAGGAGAGTTAAAGATTTTCTTAACCTGTTGAAACAGGTCATGGCAATCGACAATTCTCCCTGTTTCTGTGGGGCTCTGATGACATGAAAACCAGGCCCTGTCTGCAATTGCTTAATTGTCCTTGCAAGTAAGGAGAGTGACATTTCCCCAGTATGAAGTGTATCTCAACATTATGGCCTACTATAGGCAATTGTTAGCCATTTGCATTGTTTAACTTTAATGTTAAACATGGCAAGCTGTTTCAGTGCCCAGGATAACTCCTGACTGCCAAATAGAAGGGAAGAAGTCCAGGAGCAGCTGTGTAAGCACTCTTTTTTTATGTGTGCGAACCTCAAATAACCCTGAGGAATGAATTATTCAGTCTTTATTATGAGCACATCAACAAACGTGTTTTCTATAAGTAGTAATTTCATTAACAGTGGTAGGTAAAGGAGCCTCTTGCATGTGTGGCTTTGATACTGTGGTTATGCACAACCAGTGGGTCGTTTATTAGCAATAACCACAATTAGTATATAACCTTTTAGGTTATATCTGTAGACATATATATGAAAGTTGTTGTTTTTTTTTTAAAGTGCGTATAAAAAAAAGTATACACACATACATATAGACAAACACAAACCTGTAACCCTTTAAAAATCTACTGAAGCTCACGTGAGGAAGGAAGAGGAAAGCATGAGGAGATTAACTCCACTGTTGGAGACTTTCCCAGCTGGCTCAAACTAATGCAGCTGGCTCTTTGCTACCTGTCTCCCAAAGAACTGGATTATGGCCTGCTGAGATTTGTTTGCAAATCTCAATGTCAAATGCATTTGAGGAGAGAGGAAGAGCACAGGTAACTTCAGGAGGTAACTTTTAAAAAACCTAACTACAAATCCCAGAAGGGTGGTATCTATCTGCACCCAGTGCAGGCAGCTTTGGCAGCTGCTACAACGGTCCCTCAAGAAAGCCACAGAAAGCTCAGTAATCCAGAGCAACTCTTAGTTATCTCCAAAATCTGTTGAGATACTCCATTGGGACGGACAAAGTCCACCTTTTCACTTATTGTTACTAGTTACTTTTGGTTCTTTGGAGCTCTCCACTCTGTATCTCTGGTCACTACAGCCTCTGAAAAGCCCTTGGCTCTTGCCCTCTCTTCCCAGCTGCAGGAGGTGGAGATGCTCAGAGCTGTGTGCCTTCCATAAGGTATTGTTTCAACTTCAGCTGATGATGAGTCCTGGGAAAAAACAAGGGCAGAGCAGGGGAATGGAAGAGCACAGAAGAGTCAAGCCAGGTCAGGGAAAAACAGCTGGGAAAAGATACTTCAGAGAAACTCTCTTTATGTGAAAGATTTAAGAGAAGTGGTCTTTGTCTGACCAGGATCTCTTCAGCCTTCTGTCACAAATGTATTTCCTCTGTGTGGCTACTGTCCTTTGGGAAAAAACATTTAAAACTGAAGAGAGACCTTTCACCTGTTCACTGTGGTGCCTTGACTGGCATACTAGGTAAGGTAATGTGTGTCTCAGAGCAAATAAAGATCCCTCCTGCTTTCTTCTTGAAGCCAAATTTCAGTACTGACTTGAAAGACAGATAGCAAAGCTATCAAAGAATACAGTGATAAATGATCAGGATAAAAAGAAGTTAAATGCAGCCATTCAAAGGTAAGTGGTAAATCCATTGAATGTAATCTATAATCGGAATTATTACACTGTAAATCCACTTCAGTGACATACCAGGTAACTCAAAAGATGATGCAGCAGCCACTGGGACAAAGTGGCTCAGAAAGGGAGGCAGTCATTAGCCAAGAATTGTGCCCGTTTCCCCTGTGCTACATGATCTAGACATTCTATCGTAGCGACATTTCTACTTCATTTATTTTATTTGAAGCAGAGAAGTCACCTATTTCACAGGCAGCGTTTTTTTTTTTTTTCCATAAGGCTGCACTTTAACAGTTGAAAGCCTTTTTGCTTTTTGCAATGCACTTGCTCTTTCTGTTTTACAAAGAGGTTTCCGTGTCAGCGTCTTTCCTTCAGATTATTTATTATTGTTATTGTTTGCTGTCTGGTCTTTGTGTCTTTTAGTGCTTACCTAAAGGATGGTGGTAACTATATACAAATACTTGGAGGAAAAAAAAAAAAAAAGCTGTCTTGCCAGTCAGCAGTACTTTGGGGTGGAAAAAGACTTAGGAGGTGGATGGTTTTGCTGGAGAAATGGAGGCTTCTTTTCACCTGGCTAGCCATAACATGTGAAAAGCAGCAGCAGTACAGACCCAGGACACCTGGAGAGCCCACAGGCTGCTTGCAGACACTCAGGGGATGATTGCAGCCCCCAGTTCAGCTGAGGCCCCTCAGGGCTTGCTGGAAGCTCCTGCAGCCAGGCAGTTGCTTAGGGGTGTTGGGATGTGGTCACCCTAATCCTACTTACCATGTTGTTCCCCTGACCCTCCAGAAGGTGAGTAGTGGGTCCCACCGTGTCCTTGTTGTTGTCTGTCCTGTTGTTCCTGCCATCCCAGATATGCATCTGGGAGGTAATGGGCTTGCTGCTGTGGTTCTGGGTAACCACCTCTGACCAAGGCAGAGCTTCAGTCTGTCTTTGGGCACCCCAGCCACTGCAGAAACAGAAGCTGAAGTGCATTTTTAATGTTTTTTCCTTTTTTTTTTTTCTTCTTTTTTTTCCCCTCCCCCCTTTTTAATACTGGAATTACACCAGGAATTAATTTAGCTTTGGCATGTATAATTTCACTGTGTTTATAATGGGTTTCTTTTGTGCTGAGTAGCAGCTTGATTTTTGTTTTGGTTGTTTAGTACTACCTGATCTGTTGCACTGTGATGCAGCGCAGATAACAGTCTTTACCAGTTGTGTTATAAAAGCAGTTCCTACAAAGTATGAATTCAAAAGTCTGCACTTCCCATTCTCCCTTGATGTGATGCCTGGCCACATGTTGCATTTCATTTCTAATTACATACATTAGGATGAATTATGTACTATTACTCAAAATAAATTGCTCTTTGATGTAAGTTCAGCGTGTGAATGGCCAGTTATAATTATACCCAGTTGAAACAGAATTTAGTACTATTGTGCCTAGTCCAAAATAATTCGGTGTAGTTTATAATAGAATCAAATCAGCAATTTTCCATTGTTTCTCAGTGCAATGTGGCCATTGTGAAAGATTTTTTTTGCCTTTGTAGATTTGAGCTAAAAACTCAAGCGGCATTGACGGAGACGGAGGAAAAGTGATCCTTTCTGGTTCCCCGTCTCCTCTTTCCATTTCCCTTCAAAGGGAGCAGCTGCCGGGTGACTCACTGCACTGTCACTTCAGTTCATTTCCCTTCTGTGAACACGCTGAGTTCCCAGTGTGTGTGCTGGTGTTCATCATAGGAAGACACTGCACCGGTCTCTTAGCTGCTCTGTGCAGTAACATAAACCAGAGTTGTATACATTTTGGAGTAGAGGAACGACATACGCTCTGTTTTCAGTCATTTAAAGATCCTGAGGACGTTCCTGAGGTTGTTTTGGTGATAAATACTGATCCTCTGCCATGCTGGAATGCGCAGATAGTGCCCCACCAGAGCAAATCAAGCATCTGCTTTTAATGCAAACATAGGACTTTTTAAATGAGAGGACTAAACACATTCCTGGTGTCAGACCTTAACTTCAAGGGGTTTGGTTAATCTGTAGTTAAGTTATTTTGGTTAATCTGTAGCTAGCACACATATTGTGCTGGGTGGAATTTGTTATCAGCTGTAGTTACAGGCAGCTCCAAGGCTGTATGGAGCTGTGAGGCTCTTCAGCATTTGCAGTTCTGCTGTTGGGCTGCCTGTTTTAGAAGAGCATGTGTGTGTTGGCTGCGTTTAAGTTTTAATTATTGGTGGTAAATATGCTTCAGGAGTGAAATATGTTTTGTCAGGAGAAATCTGGAAGTGCTTTCTCAGGAGAAAAATAATTAGAAAGGTTAATGCAATCCACTCTGTAAAAGACTCTAAACTCATTTACTTGGAGATGTGAAGCAGATGCTTTGTTCATAGAACTATATTAAATTAGCCCTAGGGGGGGTCCCATTACTGTTTCTCAAGTACAGCAAAAATGACAAATTAAATATATATCAATTTTAAATATTGAAGATAAAGTATGCTTTCAAATGTATACAGTGTCCAATGTAAACCACAGTTGTTTTACCGTGCTCTGTTTCACACAAAACTTAGGAGAATGAAAATTGGAATTGCAGCTTTTCTGTATTAAAACGATAGATCTCCTCAGATAGGCTGCATAGGAATCTGATTTTAATAGGCTGGCAGAATCAATACTGAAAGCCCTGACCTGCAAGTCAGTTCCTTGCAACAGAGACTGACTCCAGGAACAACTTCCTATTGAGGCAAAAAGAAGAGTCAGTGGGTCGCCCCTCTCTGAGAAGGGCTTGCTCATTTTTTTTTGCAGGGAGGCTTTCCAGGCAGGTTGTGTGTGCATACAGAATTGTAAAGGGCCTCGTTCTCCTCTTTTGGGGCTTTTGAGCTGCCTGTGCAGGGTCACAAGAAGAAGTGTGCTGGGAGCCTGGCCCAGCAGCAATCTCTCTCTTGTTTGCTCTTGCCAGGGCAGTACACCAGCTTCTATCAAGTTAGCCCTGGCACAGCTCACCTGACGCAAATCACATCCCTGACTCTCAGTCAATGCCCACTTGTGCCTATCTGGTTAAAATTTTGGCTGCACTTCCAACACACAGACTTCTTTGCAGGCTGTTATAACCTGGATGTTTCCCTTGGTGGGAAATTTAACCAAGAGACCACCTTCCCCTTAAATATTTCAAAGCTGGATAGATCTGTCGATGGGCTGCATATAAAGCCAGTTTTAATCTCCCATCAGTTTTGGAAGCATTGGTTGTGCAGATTGTGTTTCCTCCTGCAATCCAGGGAGGAAATAGATTTTACAGCACAAAAAAACCTTGTTCAGGGGTTGGTGCGAGCATGCCTCGTACCTTTTGTGACCCCACCGTCAGTGCTAATGTTGGATGAATTGCTGGAGTGAGAGATACACAAAAATGATTAAAATGGGAAATTTTGAGTTCTGTGAATTTCCCCCCTTTGAGGTTAGCAGTTCCATCTGTCATTTCAGCTACAATGGGTTTGTTATCTCTGCAAATAATTTTTCACTACTGAAAGCGTAGCCATCCCTCTGCTGGGATTAAGGCAGAAATTTGCAAGGAACGGAGGTAACTTTGGGGCTAAGATAAGAGAATCTGTTTCTCAAGAAAGCACTTCAGAGGAATTAATGCTGCTCAATGTGTTTCTTGATTGTTGTTTGAGCTCAGGCTGATGGGACAGCCGTATAAAACTTCTGCACTTTATTCCCTTGTTCTATATGCTCAAATTTATTACTTCCCTTTTGTCTGACTAAGCCCCAAAATATATGATATATATATATTTGTATAGGAATAGCTACTTTTTTATAGGAAAAGCTACTTGGCATAAATACAGAAACACAGTTCAGTCTGAAGTACAGAGAAAACAGCTGCAAAGACTGATTTGGTAATGGAATGTAAGATTTTCATTTTATCACTTCACTTCTTCCCAGGTCATCTGTCCGGGTAACCTCTGTGGGTAATACACTTTAAGTGCAATAAAAGCATTCCCCCCAGGTATGTTGGTGAAGGGCCCAGCCTCAAACTCTCCCCTCACAATTGTGAAGTGCTAATAAGGCGGCTGCCCAGTAGCCTTCCATTGTTTCCTGCTTGCATATTTTTCTTTTTGTTTTACAGCATTCCTGGAATCTGAGATGTGATTTATTTATCTTTTGTCTCGATCCAGCTGAAGACTGGGTAATGGTGCCCTTCCCAGTAATTCTCTGTTTGGCTAAGCCCCATTCTTCAGTTTGAGCCCAGGCAAACTTTACTCTTTCTTGGGAAAGAGTAAATACCACCTCCCTGGCTTCCATCTTCTTTTTGCCCACAAGCTCTCCCCCATGGGAAAGGGGATCCCTCCTCTATATACTCAATATGGGGTACCCAGCCATGGCCAGCCTGGCTAAGGGGCCTTCTGCCCAAGTCATGCTGGCTGTAGTTATTTCTTTCCTTTGACTGCTATTTTACTCTCCTCAGAATCAATGTTTACATACCCTATGTTAACTGAACAAAATTCTGGACAACTTGAAAGGAAAGGTGACCTGGGCAATTAATTTGTTGTCTCCTCACTCAGAAAGAAGTCCGGGGGTGGGGAGTCTTGTCCTAAAGAGTTTTTATAATTCTGGAGTTCGTGAAGAAATTTCAGAAGCCAGTTTCTTGCCTTCTAGGACATTTGGCACCTGGCTTGGTACCAGTAGCCTGAGTCTACACTGGAAAACATAGTGAAGTCCAGATCAGCCCATTCACACACAGTTATTCACAAAAATACATGAAAATTAGAGGCAACAACAGGTTCGAACTGGTCAGCTGAATTTGGAATTACAATGTCAAGATGTTTTCCAGGCACCTGGCATAAGAGAAAAATTGAAAAAAAGGCGGCAAAGCGAAAGAAGAGCAGATGCCAACAGTGTTCATACCCTTGAAGTGCTCTGACTGGGGCACCTCCATAGGCTGTGTGTAGCCACAAGTCACTGGGGAGTCACTGAGGAGTTCAAGGGTGCCAGGCTGGTGTCCTGAGCCTTCAGGCTCCCACAAGGCAGCCAGGTTGTCTTCACTTGAGCTAAAAGCCACCCTCCAGCAAAGAGGGCCACTGGATTCAGCTAACTCACCTGCAGTGTATGAACCTGGTTTGCCATCTTCCTGGTCCCGTACTGCTCATCATCATCCTGCTTTTATTTTCTGATCTCTCCTATTCCACTCTCTCTTTTTTAACCCATATTAGTTTCCCTGCTCAAAGCGCTTCTTACAGAACTAGTGCTACAGGGCACTAATATCATGCCTTTAAAAGCCTAGCTGTTGGTATGCAGCAGGGAGTTTGTAGGTAAACTGCTTTTACTTCCTCAGCAGTAATATTACAAGTTGAATAGAGTGCCAGGGTCAAAAGTGTCTTTTTCTGGCTAAATTTCTTCCTCTCCTCATTCGTATGTGCTTGTTTTGCAGGAAACAGGAACATGTTCCAGCAGCAGCTCTGGCCCCAGCAATTTTTTCTCATTCCCTGCAAAGTCTCAAGTGAAAGGACTTGAGACTTCAGTCCAAAATACCATCTGAAAGGACTGTCAAAGTGTCACAGGAGAGTTTCACCTATCAAAGGTATTTTATAATGAAAATGAATAAGCGTATGTTGTTAAAAGTGCATTTACCACATTAGGCTGAAGGCATTTTTCACTTTTTCTGTTTTTTTTAATGATAAAGGAAAAGGAGTACTTGCACTTGGAACTGCAGACAATAGTTCTTAACTTTTGATAGGTAAATATTGATTTTATTGTCATAATTCCTCGTGTTTTACTTGGATGCCTTCTTATCAGAATCGGAGGCCCTATGAGATCCCAGAACAATACTCTGTTTTGTAGTAGCCTCTCAGATTTTATTTCCTAAATATGTTTCAAGTTACACCCACACCCTAAATGCCTTTAATAGTTTGATTCTCTTAATGTCAAGGCTACTAATCTTGATGTCAAAATGCTCCTGGGTCCAGCTCATATATTACCTATGTGGCTACACATCCTCTTGCAAAATTCCTGGAAAAGTGATGAATGCGTTGGTGGTGAGGAAAGCACACACGAGTCCACCCTACTGAAGAAACTAGGACTCAGTTCAAGGAAGGGTGGGGATACTGGTGCTTTGCTTCTCATTAAATCCTCTGGTTAACAAGCTGTTACCTCTGGAAATTTGTCATTTAGCAGCACAGGAATTCTGATTAATTGCTCCTGGCAAATTGCTCCT